>CM038146.1:489492929-489767788 GCA_021437245.1 Aegilops speltoides
CTCCTCTCAGTCTTTCAAGGACCTCAAGCTCCCGTGCCTTCTTCATATCTTCCTGTAAGATATAAAAGTTTGCCGCAGTGAACTCACGGGCAACTGATTTCTCAATATCTTTACACTCGTCCAGGACCGGTACTAGGTATGTCTGTGTGTTTGTGTAATCGTCATGCGCCTTGTTCTCACGAAGACGAACTATGCAGTTCTCATAGTGCACAATCATGTCAACTATAGTCATACCGAGTCTAAATGCATGTGAAGGCATGAATTCAGACTCTCGCTTCGCTAGTTACTTCGCATACCTAGGAAAAACCCACCAGACAGATATGATGCAGCCCAAATCCTTTTCTTCTTGTACATCCTACGTAACCATGTCTTCGTTTTATCCGACTGCCATTTGGCGGTAAACGTTGCCCATCTCTCCTCAAATACTTTTTTTGAAGTGGCATAATAATGTAGAGACCTGAACTCCTTTAGAGACTTTATGGTGAAGGTGTTTCTGCACGTTCTTCTCAATATGCCACGAGCAAAGACGATACCAAACGTTCGAAAGTACCTTTCTGATGGCCTTAATCATAGCTGCATCTCCATCAGTAATTACTGACCTGGGCCTCTTCTGACAGTGAGCCCTCAAAAACGTCTGAAGTAGCCAGACATATGTATCTTCCGTCTCGTCAGACGCAATAGCAGAACCGAATATCGTGGTGCAACGGTGGTTTTTCAGACCGACGAAAGGTAAAAATGGCATGCCATACCTATTCATCTATATGTGTTGTCGAAGACGGTCACATCACCGTAGTCAACATAGTCTCGCCGTGATTGAGAATCACACCAGAATAGGTTTTCAGCCTTCCTTCATCATAGACGGTGTGCTCAAAGAAGAAATCGGGATCCCTATCTTTTCTGGTCATCATGATCCCAATGGCAGTGTCTGCATCACCTTGTGCAAGCAACTTCATTTTCTCTCTATAACACATGTTATAAAAGCTTCTTCCTCCAAAAACCAGCCTTTGCATATGACCCGTACCTACTGACAAAATTACCATAAATCATATGTTTCCTGATTCTAGCACCTGCCATAGTTAAGATCTCAGCTTTCTGAAATTCTTTTATCTGATTATGTGACCGGAGAAACGGGACTTCATCCGGTCCAGCTAGAACGTGACTGTGATAATCACTAAAACTGCTGACATACCAAACATCACGCTCTTTATCAAGCTTCAAAGTTATATGCGTGTCACAGAAGCATCGAGTCTCCGCTCTGAGCCCGTGTATCCTGCCTTCCATTGTACAAAATTTTGCATGTCGCTTCCCAGCTCTCGAACACACATACTTCCTCAAGCGCATACCTCCCTCAGGACCTTTTGAAAATTTCAGCGAGTCCTTTCTAACGCTGAAACCACGTTCCTTAGCATACTGGTTATAGAAAATGTAAGCCTCTCCTAGTGACCTGAACGTCTTCCTCATGACCTTCCAATGCCTGTCCAATGAATCTTGCTGATATTCATCAAATCCAATGTCAAAATTAAACAGATCATCAACAACATGCTCATCCATCCCGCTAGGACCATCTACATCTCCCTGTAAATTAAGGCATAAAACCATGTATGTCAGTGTTAGTTATTATTTAAATATATAATGTATGTAAGTTTCAAAACTTAATTTGCTGGAGCTGTCATCATGAGATGCATCAACGTGCGATTTGTCACTTTCATCATCCACAATATTACTCACAAAGTCCCCGTCCGCGCCCATCTGCGCACATTTTAAAAAATACATGTAAGCGCTCATGTTGTTATTATGTCATTTCTTCTCCTAATTTTTCTAAAATATACTTGGAGTGCGCTTTCAGCAAATGAATCATCCAGATCCATATCATCATCATTATCGTCATGTCGCTGCATGATGCAAAAAAAAATGTAAGTGTCTGTGCGATTGATCGTATTTATGTTTTTATCAACATTGATCACACTTACATTGCCACTAGAAGATTCATCCAAACTCATGTAGTTCTCCTCGGCTGGTTTGTCCATATTCAATGACGAGGATCCGTTGTCGTCGCCGTAACATCGCCATCATAATCGCCCTCCTCCTCTATCTATACATGTATAAGAAAATTCTAAGATCAATCGAACACCATGTAACATCATCCCTAAAATAATTAGTTCATCAAGCACAACCACGTTGCACATAGGTTACAGCCAAACCAACCTCTTGCACGGCGGCGAGGATGTCAAATGGATCCATTTTGTCCGACGACGAACACGCTTACGGTGTGACGTTGTTGGCCGGCCGAGGCAGGCGTCCCCATTACTTCAAAAACTACAGTGTTTTAGAAACAATCCCCTACTCCATACTATGGACAAGACGAACCGGAAGTGTCTATGGTGGAACCGTCCATTGCTTTCTTCTTATGCTGTCTCCTCATGCGTTGATCAACGATGGTGTATCCGCTTAAAGTGAGGAAGAAGAGCATCATCCGGTCGTGGTACTTGGGGTGGAGCCCCAAGTACTTCCTTACAGCCTCCCCCAACGATGGCGTCGCTGCGTTGACTTCAGGAATGAGAAAAGTCGGTTGGACCGGTGGCCGATGACCCTGCAATGGATCAAATAAATTAGAAAAGGACTGGTCGATTACAGATGCGATGCAAACCTGAGGAAGGTGGCTGATGGAGAAGAGACGAGGACGAGGAGCTGGCGGTGGTACCGTGGCCACACGGCGGCCGGCCAAGATCCCGCGGTGCAGCAGACGCCGGAACACGAACCCCAACATGTTGTCGGCGCGTGATCTTCCTCCTTCTGAACTTCTTGACCCGTAGGCGTGTTCTTCCTTCTTCTGAGTTTCTTGTCCCGTAGGCGAATACGCTGCTCGGGAAATATACTCGATATTTGGCAAGTCCCGTATATTAGTAGTCGTATACTTCCTCCGTTCCTAAATGTAAGTCTTTGTATATATTTCACTATAAACCGTATACGGATGTATATAGATGCATTTTAAGTTTAGATTCATTCATTCTGCTTCGTATGTAGTCCATCTAGTGGAATCTCTACAAAGACTTATATTTAGAAACGGAGGGAGGAGTATATATTAGTCTGCGTCGAAGGATTCTCCGACCCGAACCTACTTGCCGACAAGGTATCAAGTACAACACCTCAGGGACTCTCGGACTAGAACCTACGTGTCGTTGGACTAGGACTCGAACTTTGGTTGCTACTTCAAACTCTATGTGTTAGAGATAGAATGCAAGCGTTTTGTGGACGATCCCCACGTTGTACTCCTATCGTATCCTTTACGGTACTACATTGCAATCTCTTCACTGAAGACGCTGACACGAGCATGTGTTCGTTAACTCACGTAAGCAGATCGTTTTCCTCTCCTCCCTGGCGGCTCGAACCCTAGCCGCCGTCAGGAGAGGCCAATCTTCCAGCCCCGTTCTCCGGCGGCTCCCATCCGCCGGTGGCCTCGGTCATCGGTGATGAGACGGCTCGCAGCATCTACAAGTGTGGATCGTTTTTACTCCTTCATAGTCTAGGTTTTCAGACTGTTCATTGTCTTGGCTTTGGCGGCGGCGACGACGGCGCTGAATAAAAATTCTTCGGATTCTTCCCTAACGAGGCCATCGGTCCTATGGTGGGAGATGGATTTGGAAACCAGTATATTCAAGTAAGGATGGCGTGGCGACGGCGCGGCATGCTCATGGTGGATCTGTGTCCTCGAGCTCCGCCGTTGAGAAGGTGTTTGCTCCAGCGTCGGCGCGAAGCTTGGGAGGTAGTCCAGGAACGGATGCAGATTGTGGTCTGCATTGACGACATCTGGAAGGCGAAATGTGTGCTGGGTTCATGGTTCCTTGATGGCAGGTATGGTTTCCTCCTTTGGCGTCTTAATCATGGTGGGGTGCCTGATCTGAAGTTTGATGGCGTGTCCTGGATGTTGCCCCGGTCTGATTCGTTCAACGACAAGGGCTTCACTTTCGCTGAGCCACCTTGGAGCTCTGCAAAGCTGCACATCAGCGATGGAGCTGCGTTGAGCTTGGGTGAGAAGGTGATCTGTTATTTTTTTCAGTGGATGATGTGGTGGTGCCACAGGCAGGTGACGAGCGTTGGTGTAAGCTCAGAGATGTTCTGCTATTTTTTCAGTTTTGTCATGCCGATTTTTTCGTGACTTGTATTTTGATCTTTATGATATGAATGAGACGTGTATTACCATGCAATAAAAAGAGCATGTGTTCGTTGTAGTCAGTTATCTACGCTTTAATTTGTACGGGAAAGCTTCCCTCCACCGACTGAGTGTGTCCACTCTCTAGGCAGCCGTCAATCCGATTTTGATTGTACGGCACGCGCAACTCGGACCGATCAGCCGGTTTGCAACATGGGTCCTGGTGCGAACACACGTGGTCAACACATTGTAATGGCACATAATAATTCAATGGAGTTTAATAAGGCTCGTGTTGCAAAGGCCCGAGCATAACCCTCAATGTTGCAAACAGTGGCTGTCTGACGCGAACAAAGATATGGAATGGAACATAACAGTTCGACATGAACACATCAAGGGTCGTGTTGCAACGTTCAATGTTGCAAAACAGTCGACGCAGGCAGAGAACAAACGGCTATCTCAAGCGCCGTCCACCAAGCAAAATGGTTGACGCGGGCGGAGATCAAACGGATGTCCCACGCGCCATCCACCAGGCAGCCGATCCGATCTAGTCTTCACCCGGTGACCTCGTCGTCGTCGGATGCAACCGCCGGGCAAGCCCGTAGGGCCGTCGAGGAGGGCGACGGCGAGGCTCTCGGCTGCTTCGTCGTTCGGGCGGAGGGTCTCTGGTGCGCCGGGGCGGCGGCCTCGGGTGGTGGTGCGGTCTCGCTTGTTCGCCAGGGGCGCCAGCGGATGCTGGACCGGCTCCTCGGCCGCATGGGCGGCGAGGCTCCGACAGAAGTTACCTGTGGCCTGGGGTTGCGCTGTTGGCCTCCGGTGCCTGGATCTGAAGTGTGGCGCTCTGGCCCCTGCCCCCGCCGGATCCAGCTGCTGGTGACCCCGGTCACCGTCCGGCTGCTTGCCGGGCGCGGTGGTGTGAGTTCCTAACTGGGAGAAATCCCTTGGCCGTCCCGGGCGGCCTGCCGGTGGCGACGTCCACGGGCACCGCGCCCCTCCTTGGAGGCATCGATAAGGTTTGTTCTCCCCATCCCCTCCCCTCGGTTCCCGGATGAAAGTCCAGTATCCTCCGGATTCGGCGCCGTCGGCGTTTCGCGTCGTGTCCTCCTTGGGGGCGGCGTTGGGGGAACCTGAGGCGTAGGTGCGTGGGCTATGAATGTGGTTGGTGCCGGTCGGTTGGTGGGTTGGGATTCCGGTGAGTGCAGCCCGGCGAGTTCCCCTGTTTGGCTATCCTCTGTCTTGGTGGCTTGGTGCTCGGCCGCGTGTGTCCGCCTGTTTGTTGGAGGGTCGTCGCCCTCGAGTCTGGGCGGCAGAGGAAAGGGCTCCTCTTCCCGGCAACAGTGTTGCGGTGGTGCGCTGAGCTCCGGTGCCTCTCAGCATCAACAGGTCTCTTCGGTTCAGTTTGCCGCCTTTTGGCTCCCAGCTTCTTCTGCTCCAAGGTTTCTTCTGCAGTTTACCCCCTCTGTTTGGTCGTCCAAGGGGTGCAGCTTGGCTTCTGACAAGGACATCTTCTGCAACGAGGTGGTCATGTGATCAACAGACGAAGGTGTACTCCGGTCCGCATTCCTCCCAGCTCTAGGGTGAGCGCCTCCTCTCTGTCCACGGTGCGGCGTCCACGAGCCTGGACGAGGGGAAAGGGTTCCCCTTCGTCGAGGGAGAAGGAGGGTGCGTGGTCATATCGTCTCCTGGTGCTGTAGTCGACGTGCTCGTTCTCTGAGCGTTGGCCTGTCCTTTGATGTTGTTCTGATCTCCTTCTTGGGCTTCCCATCCTGTAGGGCGACTCCACTTCAGGCTGTGTTTCAATCTCAGATTTTTCTTAGTTCCTTGTGGTGTGTGTTGTGTTGTAAGCTGTCGATCAGCAGTTCAGCACCCTTGTATCTTAAATTCCTGGCCAGTTGATGACTTTGTTAATTCAAAGCCGGGCTCGTCTCGAGCCTTCGTTCTAAAAAAAAGTCTTCACCCGGTCAATGAGTAGAGTCCGACAAGCATTGCAAAAATTCCTACGCATAGTTTCATTTGCTTATCTTTCCTAAATTGAGAAGGCAAGGTAGAGAAAAGACTCCTTTCATGCGCAGGAACCAGATTTAAATTGAAGGTACAATGCAAAATGCTCCATAAAAATTTGGCACCGAGCAATGGATGAACAGATGATCAACTGTTTCATCAGCCCCACAAAAAACACACATTTTGAACCACCATTCCACTCTCTTTAGTCAAGTTACTAGCCATACTTGCGCGGCGGCATGCCGCACCCCTCGATACCATACATGTGTATATGTTATTTTTTGGCTCATGTGATGAAAAATAAGAGCTTCATGTGTGCAAGTTTGTAGTTATAAATCTGTAGCAACCTATGCACGTGAAGAATTTGGAGAGGATATATTTATCATCACCATGAGTGTTATGCATATTGGAAAGTATCTCTTGTTATTTTTGTGCGGCTTGATAACTGCAAATTAGTATGAATGTAGCTTAGTAATTTTGTACTCACATAGATGGTAGATTGTTTAGATGGGGAAGAATTTGATTATTATTTATTTAGATAGTGGAGCCAATCAGTCAACACAAGAGAGACATTTGATGGTTTATCAACCATTTTGAGTTCCCTCTCTCTCCCCCTCTCCCTCTCCCTCTCTCCCTCCCTCCCTCTCAAATCTTATAGACCAATGAACATGAATATGTTGGGGAACGCAGTAATTTCAAAAAAAATCCTACGCACACGCAAGATCCATCTAGGTGATGCATAGCAACGAGCGGGAGAGTGTGTCCACGTACCCTCGTAGACCGAAAGCGGAAGCATTAAGTAACGCGGTTGATGTAGTCGAACGTCTCCGTGATCCAACCGATCAAGTACCGAACGCACGGCACCTCCGCGATCTGCACACGTTCAGCTCGGTGACGTCCCTCGTACTCTTGATCCAGCTGAGGCCGAGGGAGAGTTTCATCAGCACGACGTCGTGTTGACCGTGATAATGAAGTTACCGACGCAAGGCATCGCCTAAGCTCTACAACTATATGACCGAGGTGGAAATCTGTGGAGGAAGGCACCGCACACGGCTAAGACAACTGTCAACTTGTGTGTTCTAGGGTGCCCCCTACCCCCGTATATAAAGGAGCAAGGGGGAGGTTGGCCGGCCCTCATAGGGCGCGCCCTAGGTAGGATTCCTACTAGGAATCCTATTCCTAGTAGGTTTCCAACAAGGGAAGAGAGGGGGAAGGAAGGAGAGGGAGAGAGGGAGAGGGAAAGAGGGGGGCACCCCCCCTCCTAGTCCAATTCGGACTCCTCAATGGGGGGGGGGCGTGCCCAGCCCAAGGGCCCCTCCTCTTTATCACACAAGGTCCATGTTGGCCCATTAGTTCCCCTGGGGGTTTCGATAACCCCCCGGCACTCTGATATTTATCTGGTGACCCCCGGAACTCATCCGGTGTCCGAATAACATCGTCCAATATATCAATCTTTATGTCTCGACCATTTTGATACTCCTCGTTAATGAAGTCATGTACCTAGGGTAGGGTCACGGACCTGTCCAAGATACCCTCCCCAAGGACATCTCTAGAAGAAACTACCTTTCAGTCGACCTGGAAGGATTTCACTCGACGGACTCGAAGACACTCGACCATGAAGCCACTCACTCGATCACCAGGAGATCTAGAGTCACTCTGCATGCAAACGGTCTGTCATTAAGTAGTCTTTATGGTCATCATAGCACTTTATGTATGGCGTTACCAGTAACGCCAGATCTTAATGTACCTTAAACCCTGCATAACTGAGGGCCGGAGGGGTCTGGCGGACACTATATAAGCCACCCCCCTCCTCAGTGTAAAGGGTTCGCACCCCTGTAACTCATACGCACATAATCCAGTCGACCGCCTCTGGGATCCGAGACGTAGGGCTGTTACTTCCTCCGAGAAGGGCTTGAACTCGTAAACATCTTGCGTATACAACTACTCCATAGCTAGGATCTTGCCTCTCCATTCCTAGCCCCCTATTCTACTGTCAGACTTAGAACCCCAAGACCCCCACACATTTGAATCACTTGGGTTTTCTCGTCACTCGGATTAGCCTTTTTCACCGTCTGGGAGCGACAGGCGAAAATGTGTTTGAAAAGGCCCTAATGAGGCCGACAACCCAAGAAATTCTCACACAAGGACACGAAAGCGGCGAGATACGATGGAGTTGGGTGTGAAGTGGTGGAGTTGTGCCCCAAAGAAGTTCGAAATCCCGAAAGAAAGGGTGGGGCGGCAAAGAAAACCATGGTCGACATGGGTGGCCAAGAGGACACACTCACCCTCCCGAGGCTGCGGCTGCCACTCCTTCCCGGGAGCCTCGGCACGATCCATGGGGATCAGTCCTTCATTGGCTGGTCGTCAAGATCTTTCGGCGGATAGTCGGCGGATCCATCCTCTGGATCCAGCCCTATGCGAACCGCCCTTAGCGAGATCCGCCCGGTGACCGTCGCCCTTCCCTTCGCCTTCGCCGTCGCCTTCTTCGTCCGCTCCAAAGCCGCCGTCTTCTCCTTCACCATCGTCACCGGCGAAGCATGCACGGAGCAGCAGCGCTGGGATGGAGGCGAACGCTGCGGATGAGTCTGAGGAAGAGGGAGAGGAAAATGAGGGCGCACTGTTCAAAAAACCCCCGTCCGGCGCCTTATATGGGGTTTCTTCCGAGGTGGTGACTAGTAGGCCCGGACGATCTGTCAAATCTCATAGCGATCGCGTCGCGATCGTGGCGAAAAAAGGTGGCACGGAGATCGAGGCGTTCCTGCCTTATCCCATCCGAGTACCGCGGCCTCCTCCGCCTCGCGCGCTTCTCGAAATTCAGATCCCGCGAAATCCGTGAACCGCAGAGCAACTTGTCAGACTGGAGATTTCCTCCGCTCTGTCGTTCGGAGATCTCCAAGTACAGAAAATCCACTCGACGGATACAAAGAATGGATCAAGGCGACTGAAAAAGAAGTTGGTACCGTCACCTAAATTCATTAATCCAGAACAAGACATACTCATAACACGAAAAATGGGTCGGAAGAGTTCTCAACTCCTTTCCCACTCAAACCTCGACCCATTCGGGGCTAATGATGAAGCCATGTACCTAGGGTAAGGTCACGAACCTGTTCAAGATACCCTCCCGAAGGACATCTCTAGAAGAAACTACCTTTCAGTCAACGTGGAAGGATTTCACTCGACGGACTTGAAGACACTCGACCATGAAGCCACTCACTCGACCACCAGGAGATCTAGAGTCACTCTGCACGCAAACGGTCTGTCATTAAGTAGTCTTTATGGTCATCATAGCACTTTATGCATGGCGTTACCAGTAACGCCAGATCTTAATGTACCTTAAACCCTGCATAATTGAGGGCCGGAGGGGTCTGGCGGACTCTATATAAGCCACCCCCCTCCTCAGTGTAAAGGGTTCACACCCCTGTAACTCATACGCACATAATCCAGTCGACCGCCTCCGGGCTCCGAGACGTAGGGCTGTTACTTCCTCCGAGAAGGGTGTCGGTGTCAAAACCGGTGGATCTCGGGTAGGGGGTCCCGAACTGTGCGTCTAGGCGGATGGTAACAGGAGACAAGGGACACGATGTTTTTACCCAGGTTCGGGCCCTCTCGATGGAGGTAAAACCCTACTCCTGCTTGATTAATATGGATGATATGGGTAGTACAAGAGTAGATCTACCATGAGATCGAGGAGGCTAAACCCTAGAATCTAGCCTATGGTATGATTGTCGTGTGTCCTATGGACTAAAACCCTCCGGTTTATATAGACACCGGAGAGGGCTAGGGTTACACAGAGTCGGTTACAATGGTAGGAGATCTACATATCTGTATCGCCAAGCTTGCCTTCCACGCCAAGGAAAGTCCCATCCGGACACGGGACGAAGTATTCAATCTTGTATCTTCATAGTTTTGGAGTACGACCAATGATGATAGTTCGGCTATCCGGACACCCCCTAGTCCAGGACTCCCTCAGTAGCCCCCGAACCAGGCTTCAATGACGATGAGTCCGGCGCGCATATTGTCTTCAGCATTGCAAGGCGGGTTCTTCTCCAAATTCCATGTACTCACCGAATGGTGTCCGGCTTCTTATAAATGTTGCGCTCCTTGGCTTCCATGTTTAATATTGGCCATCTTCCATGTGTTGTACGAATGCGAAAGGCTAGGGTATTTTTACATTCTACCCCCTAGCTGCGCAAATAAGCTGCCTACAAAAAGAGGCGAGGATCTAGATCCGAATCACACCGTCCTCCTTCCGCGAGTATTCATCGGAGCGCTTCTGACCAAAAATCCATTCCATCATGGATAGTCGACGCGGCTCCTCCTCTCGCGCTCCCAGCCCTCAGCCAGGAGATTGGGGGAGATGCTCGGTCCCGCATAGTGGTGGTGGCGCCCAAGCCGAGGGATTTCTTCCCCAGCCTTCATGATTCGGTTCGAGCGGACTCGCCACCTACAAGGGCGGAAGCAGGGAGAGCGCCCCCAATCCCTCCAAAGGAGGCGGGTATGCCGTCCCTTATCTAATAAGGCGACTCGGATTTCCCATACATCCGTTTCTCCGGGGGCTCCTGGAGTTCTACGGGCTCCAGCTTCATCATCTTACGCTTGCCTCTATCCTGCATATTGCGGGCTTCGTGGCCCTTTGCGAGCTGTTCTTGGGCATCGAGGCCCATTTTGCGCTGTGGAAGAGATTATTCTGCCTTGTACCCCGTTCTCATGAGGGGTCGATATATCAAGTGGGTGGAGCCGAAATATGGCGCATCGCGGGACGAGATATCTATCCGGAACCCGAAGAAGGCGTCCAAGAGCGGCCTTGAAATGGTTTTATATGGAAGACGCCCGCCACGGACCCGATTCGGATCGGCCTCCGGAGTTAAAGAACGCTCCTCGAAGAAACGCCTAAGTTGGCGCCCATGAGCCCTCAGCGGAGAATGATAGGGACGTCCAATATCTGATGGGCCGAATAAGGTTATTGGCTCATTCCGGATTGACCATGATTGGAGTCATGGCCACATGCATCATGCGAGGGGTGCAGCCTGTCCAATATAGGGTCCACCCCATGTGGGATTTCAACGGGGAGGATGATGCCACCTGTCATGGCCGCAAGGGGCCGGGATCGGTCGCTGATCTCGTGAAGATCCTGTCCAGCCTGTACAAAGGGGAGAAGGAGGACTTCCTCCGTGCTAGTCCATCGAATGGATTTTCCATGAACAACCCTCGAAGCTGGGTAAGCGAACGTTTGTCTATCCGATCCATATTCCCAAAATTAAGTGTCTCACTTTGTGATTTTGACGCAGGAACTGCGCCGGGCCGTAGAGGATACACACAGCCTGGCCCCACAACCCGAGGATCCGGAACGATCCCTCGATCCGGCCTCCGAAGAGGATCCGGACATAGAGGTGGAGCTGATCGATGGGGTGTTCCACCAACTTAGCATCGACAATGCTTTGGTCGCCATTACGGCCGACTACCCCGGAATATCTCCGGCTTCCTGTAATGCTTGTGACCGAGTCCCGACACCATTACTCATCCATGCTTATCGACCACCGTACCAATGGTGTTCTCGCAGAGGTGCCTTCGAGGCGGAAGCCGAGCCAGCGCCGCCGCCAACAAGGCAGCTCGGCCCAAAGAAAGAAAAAAGAAGTGCGGCGCGGATCGAGACGTCGCCGCAACGGTATGTGGCGCCACCAAGTGTCCAGGAAAGATTCCTGGAAGGCATATTAATGTTCGTGGTATTTTCAGGAGAAAGAGCGCTCGCCGGACTGTGTCCGGAGAGATTGCCAATCAAGCCTCTGCCAGCCAGGCTCCAACACCAGGTCCAGAGGGGGAGGCAAACACAAAGCGCGCGTCGGGTGCTCCTCCAACGGAGGACGCCAACCGGTTGTCCGCCACCAGATATGAGGTGGAGAGCGCCATGAATCACAGGCGCCACCGGACAGTTCTTTGTGACGCATGCTTTTCTCCAGAGGCGTTAAATGCCTTCAATTCGGGAGATGCGCACCTCCGTGCCGCTCAAGATGGTCTAGCCAGAGCCACGGAGCAGTATGTGAAAGACATACGGGTGAGAAATTTTGCGATTATATATGCAAGAGTCCCGAGACTTAAAATAGTTAGAATAACTGATTTAAGGATCATTTGCTATCTGAGATCTTCGGAGAAGAATACCCACTTGTCCTGGGAGCTTGGAGTGCAAGGCCCAACTTGAGGTCAAGACTAGCCGCCACGGAGGAGCCACGAGACTCCCTCGGTAATATATACTTCGAAAGAGTAGTAGTTTGTGAAGTGCGGCGTTTACATGGGTCTCGACAATAATATTGCAGATGGTGCGGACTAGATCCGGATAGGCAGCAACTTACTTCGCCAGACTAAAGGCGGCGAGAAGGTGCTACTAGAGTGCGGCGGGAGAAAAATAACCTCCAAGACGCCAACACTCACCGGGCGAGGAACTAAAAGATGTTTGGGTCCAAATTGTCTTACTCCATGAAGGAGAATCTGCGGCTTCGTCGCAGCATTTATAGTAAGTGCTTGAACGAACTTTTGAAAAGAAGAGTTCGGCAAGGAAGTCGATTAACATGAATGTGTCTGTAGGTATGCTCACAGGCCGTCCTGCAGAGGAAATGCCCGGTTCAACGAGTGACCAACTTCTCGAGCTGCTGCAACTGCACGAACAAGTTCGGCAGGTGATGAGTGTCGTCGCCCAGGCCTTATGGCCATCCGTCTCCCTACCCGAGGGTCTTGGAGGGCTTGCGGAGAAGCTTCAGGGAGCACGGCGGCGCTTCCGTTTGTGGAAGATATCGGCCTGCCGTCAGGGTGCCAGGGAGGCCTGGGCCATGGTGAAGACGCGGTACACGAAGGCTGATCCGAACCACATGGCCGAGGTCGGACCTGTGGGGCCTGATGGGAAGGAGATCCCTGTGAGCTTAATGTACGGCCAAGTAGAGTTGGCCGCGAAGTATTCCCAGCGGGACTGTAAATTAGACAGCATGTTAGACGGAATTGAAGAGGAATACAATCAGTCAATTTGACTATGTAATTTAAAATGACATGAAAAATACCTTCTAGCCGGATTGTAGATCGTTTGTCTTTGCGGACCTTTTCGCCTCAACCTCGGGATACAGTGGATCTAAGCCGATTATTGCAACTGCCCGATGCCTCTTCCGTAGCAATCCAGGGAACATTACTCCATGAGGTGGTCAGACGCGTCCGGTGATTTAAAAAGATCGGACAAAGTTCAAAGTATATCTGAGAACCCTTTTCGTCCGACTATATCATCCATTGTTGATGCCCGCGTTTGTCTGACAAGTTGCCAGGTGCTATCTTTTCTATATATTGTATTAGCGCATATTAATTTGTTTGAAAACAGTTACTCTGTCTTTCAATATATTTTATGCAGGACAAAGTCCACTACAAAAGTGGCGTTGTACCATGGACAGGAGGCTCACACCGGTTTAAATGTCGTGGCGAACTCTCGCACCTGCACCGACTACTGCTGCCGCGCCCGAATTGTCGGTCCGCACTAATTTACAAATGCCGCGGCCGACTCTCCCGTCCGCACCGGATTACAGCACCGCAGGCGACTCATCTGTTTATGCCGCCTCTGAAGTCGCGGCCGTCTTTCGTCGCCCGTCTATCGCGACCTGGCCTACATCAACACACCGGGCCGCACCTGTCTGCATGAGCTGTTTATTGAGTATGAGCAAGTCACAGCTTGGGTAGCCCGGTTTTCTTTCAAGCAAAATGGAGGCAAATTATCATATACTATCAACAGCTATCGACTGGGTGGTTCAATGGGCAGGCGACAAGTCGCCGCCATTACAGTTTGGTTAACTTCAAATCACCGTTGGAAGGAACCATTGGCCGAGTTCGACACGGCTCAGACGGGATCATTTATAACCCACCGATCACCTCAACCTTACGTGGATTCACATCGCTATCAACACCAATGATATACAAGTTATGCCGGTTTATATCACGGTCAAATATGGAGAGTTTCAGCTAACCTCGAGTCACCTTGAGACTCGGGGCTACGATGACATGACTCAAAAATCTTGCGGTTTCAGCAAATTTAAGAACCTCGGGACGATGGAGGGAAAGATAACCCGATCCGGAGGCTATGTTATTTGAAGGCCGTCGAGAAAATTTCCGGCTTAGAAAGTATATGACATTACAAAATTCTGGCTCAATTAAGAAGTTAGGGTCATCGAGAAAGGATTCGGTTTAAAATCCGTTCAAGGGAAGTCGGTCTCACCGGTTTCTCAAATATCCGGTTTACAATCCGGTTCAAGGGAAATCTGTGCTCCCACAAAGCTCTGAAGCTCTCAAATCTGGTTTGAAAATGTCCGGTTCAAAAAGGAATTAACTTCTCGCAAGTTCGAGTTGAAAGGCCATCAGAAAATTTCCGGCTGAAAATGAAGATTCCGGTTTGCAATCCGGTTTAAGGGAAATTTGTTCTCCCACAAAGCTTTGAAGCTCTCAATATCCGGTTCAAAATTCTGGTTCAAGAAGGATTTATCTCTTGCAAAAAGTTAAAGGGTGCCAAAGAGGACCTGCTGCCATGATGCGCGGTTCAAACATGGGTATCATACCTTATTGGCTTATCATATTATTGATCACTTGGGGGCTTGGTCATGTCTGAACCATAGTCACACCTCTTGATCGGCGCAATGCCACAATATCACTTGGGGGCTTTTGGTCGTGTCCGAACCAATGCAACACCTTTTGATAGGCGAAAGCCACCAGATCACTTGGGGACATGGTCAAGTCTGAACCAACACGCCTCTTGATCGCCTAAGGCCACAGAATCACTTGGGGCTTGGTCGAACCCAACCATTGCCATGTTTTGATCGGCATAAATGCCACGGTTTCATTTGGGGACTGGCTGACTTGAACCATCGCCACACCTATTGGGGGCTTGGTCTGTCGACCATGGTAACACCATCGATCAGCTCATAAAGCATATTTCTTGCAAACGGTTTTATCATTGCCTTTTGCTTGATCTTCCTTAAATGACTATTATTTTTGTTGCGTTTTTTAAACCGACAAGCGTTTTAAACCGGTTCAAAACTGTCATTGACGGAACACGGTCCATCCTTAATCCAGAGGAATATTTGCCCGGTTTGATTTTTTGATTTTATGTTACCATCTTATAATGGAGTAAACCGGTGTTCATTAACCCGTCTTGACTTTCAACTACAAGTTGTCAGTACATGACTAATTATGATCTGGCGATTATTAACCCGGTCTGGTTTCGACTATAAGTCACCAGCATTATATATGGCTAATCCGGTGTTTATCACAACCCGGTACGGTTTATCATAAACCGGCACAATATGGAAGGAGTTATCAGTACTCAAAATTTGGGTTATTACCTCTACTACAAAAAGTTGGTAAACCAACGATGTGATTCAATGTCACAGGTATGATATATTTCATATTTGATTATTCTTAAGTGCAGCCTTGGTTATAAACCTGGGTTATATGTTGGGCATTATGACCCGTCCTGCGGTAAACCGCCAGGACACTTTAAACTTGTTGTATGCAGAGACAGGTTGAATAAAGCATGATGATAAATTGTCCGGTGTTTATTAAACCGGCTTGGCTTTAAGACGATAAGTCGCCAGTATATGATGATAAATTATCTGGTGTTTATTAAACCGGCTTGGCTTTAAGACGATAAGTCGCCAGTATATGATGGGAAATTATCTGGTGTTTATTAAACCGGCCTGGCTTTGGACTATACGTCGCCAGTATATATTTGGATTGCGCCATTGGAATCATGCGCTTATAAATGATTGGGTTATATTATTCGAATAGCCAAACTTGGCTGAATTTTCATTATGATATTGGATGAATAAGGTTTTCATACCGGATTATATTATCTTGAATAGCCAACATGGCTGGATTTTTATTATGGTTATTAATATTATGATTGAGGTTTTCAAAGTCGCTTTAGTGCAATGGATATGAATATGATTTATTCTGCAATGGAAGGAATAGTCCCAAGTCGCTGCAGGCTCACGACCCGGCACTTGGGGGCTACATTATTTAAGTTGAGATTACATCAAATATGCAAGTCTCATGTCGCGGCAAGCATGCACCATGACACTTGGGGGCTAATGCAAAGTCATTTTTGGCTCACCTTATTGAAGACCCGACTCATCACATCGTAATGAGCCGGCCCTTGGGGGCTACCAATTGCTCCTGTCAACAATTCAAGGTACAAAGCTTTTTATTCATTATATTGAAGGTTCCACTGCTCAGTTGAGAAAACACAAGGCTCTTAACCGTGTGGACGTGGATTCAAGCCCCATGATGGGGTTACATCATATGATGTTATTTTTGATTGAAGTATATATCAAGTCCCAGCTCAATATTATCTTACTGAGCCGGCCCTTGGGGGCTACACCGTTGCTGTTCAAAGATTACATGATTATATTTACAAACTCGCTGCTCATTATTGCATAATGACCCAGCCCTTGGGGGCTACACTGGTTGAAGTTTTATGAGCATCAAGCAACTACAAGTCCCAGGTTGCTGCAAGCATGAAAACCTGGCACTTGGGGGCTACATATGTGGAATACTCAATTTCTTCAAGATTGTGATATTTATATTGAAGCATGTCTTAAGCTGTTGCTATGCTACCTTCTTAAGACTTGAGGGCTACAAGTGATAGTCATATAAGAGGTATATTTTCAAGCTGGATGTTAACTACAAGTATGACCCGGTGCTATCAATATTTATAAATCGGTGATCTTGGCAATGATAAACCGACAAGTTCTACGTCCTTAAACCAGATGAAGATCAGATGAGTATTTCAAGGACCAATATTTGTTTTAAGCATTGGGAGCTAAATCAAAGGAGTTATTCTTCACAATATATTTTCTATGAGAAACTAGTGTCAGCAAGTTGATTATGAAGCTGGCCTCTTAAACCGGATTTTCTATAAGAAGGAAGTGACAAGGATTGAAGGATGATCAGGATCAGTTTAACATGGATAAATCCAAATTAAACTGGGGGCTAATGTCGGGGATATACCCCACAGTATGACCCGGCCGGAGTCGTAAACCGGCCAGGACTTGGTAAACCGGCGGATGGTAAACCGGCGGAGAGTTAAGATAGAGAGCCAAGACAGATGGCTAAGACAGACGGTAAACTAGCTGGTGGTAAACCGGTAGACTATGTTAAACCGGCAGACATTGTTAAACCGGCAGAGTATGTTAAACCGACAGACAATGTTAAACCGGCAGACAATGTTAAACCGGCAGACAATGTTAAACCGGCAGACAATGTTAAACCGGCAAACAGTGATAACTGGGTTGTCAGGGGTTATGAAGCCCGAGATGTTATGAATCCCAAGATGTTAAGAAGCCCATGAAGATAAGTTAGAATAGTTAAGTCTTAAGTCCGAGTTGGACTCTATATGTAACCCGCCTCTTCAACATATATAAGGAGGGGTAGGGCTTCCCAAAGAGGGACAAGCTACAAGCAAGAAGAAACAATCTTAGGGCTAGACACAAAGAGGAGAGCCGGTTTACGGCAACTCCCTCATGATGATAATGAGACCTAGCCTCAAACAACATGTAGGGTTTTTACCGGATGATGTTTCCCGGGGCCCGAAGCTGTCTAAATCCCTGTCTTGTGTTGCGTCTCTCGATTCCGCTCAACCCCTCTCAAGCTACCACATAGATGTGTTGGCCTCGCGACTAAGTCCTGACACTAAGGACATCTGCCGTGACAATTCCACGACAGGACCCGACAGTCTGGAGTGTGTCCGAATACCCTCACGGTTATGTAAAAACCGGGGCATGCATGGAGACCAGGCGTAGGGGTCATTAGTGCTTTATCAGACAAGTGTCCAACTAGTTATGTTATATTACATGGTTAGTAAGAAACATCTTCTAGGAGAATAATTCGTTAGGGGTTCCTTTTCTCAGGAGGCATGCCCTAAAGTGCATGTCGGACTGCGAAAGCGAGTAAAAGCATCCGGGGCAGATACATAAATAAGTAAGAAATCATCTTTCAAGTCACCGACCGAATATTCCCTTAAGAACGCTTAGCTTTCGGCTTCACCCAGTCGAGGTACACATCCGGCTGACCAGCAAGAATAATCGCAGAGGTGCTCCCTTTACCTCCTAGCCGAACAATCGGGAATGTAGGGGTAAGCACAGGAGCCAGACAACCCAGCTTGGCCAAAACTTAAGTCATATCGATGCATATAATGGTGAATAAAAGGTACATGCGGAAGTGTGACACATGTGTTGGGCATGAAGCCCGTATAAATAAGCTTCTGTTAAAGAAGCCCCCAGGTATAATGAGTGCGTGCAGCATGTCAAGTGTGTGCGAACAATGCACAGATCAGCCTTCAAAGGCTTTAAGAAAAAAGGAGGGAGAAAGAGATAAACAAAAGACAGCTAAAGTATAAAATGTGGACGGAGGAAGGAGACGAACTCTGAGTCCGGCGCTAGGCGTAGAATCTTCGGAGACGGGCTGCGTTCCATGGGTTCGGCTCGAGTCGGTTGTCCGATGCGTTTCGCAGACGGTATGCTCCGCCGGTTAGGACTTGGTCAATGATGAAGGGACCTTCCCATTTGGGCTTGAGTTTGTCCTTTTTCTTGTCCGGTAGGCGTAGAAATAGTTCGCCAACATTGTAAGTTTTGGCCGTGCTTCTCGCTTTGATATCTTGAGCCTCTTTGTTGATAGAATGCGGAACGAGCTTTTGCCACGTCGCGCTCCTCCTCTAAGGCGTCCAAACTATCCTGCCGATCCAGCTCGGCTTCTCTTTCTTCGTACATACGCACGCGAGGTGAGTCATGAATGATGTCGCAGGGCAAAACTGCCTCTGCGCCGTACACCATGAAGAATGGTGTGAATCCGGTAGTGCAATTCGGTGTGGTCCGCAGCCCCCAGAGTACGGAGTCGAGCTCCTCTACCCAGTGCGTGTTAGATTCCTTGAGGGCCCGCACTAGTCTGGGTTTAATGCCGCTCATGATTACACCATTTGCTCGCTCGACTTGACCGTTAGTTTGAGGGTGATAGACTGAAGCGTAGTCGAGCTTGATGCCCATGTTCTTGCACCAGAGTTTAACCTCGTCGGCCGTGAAGTTTGTGCTGTTATCAGTGATGATGCTGTGGGGGACACCATAACGGTGTACTACCCCTGATATGAAGTCTATCACGGGTCCGGATTCGGCCGTCTTAACTGGCTTGGCCTTTATCCATTTGGTGAATTTATCCACCATGACCAATAGGTATTTTTGCTTGTGGGTTCCTCCTTTAAGGGGTCCAACCATGTCAGGCCCCCAGACCGTGAACGGCTAGGTGATGGTATAGTTTTTAGGGCGGTGGGTGGCATGTGGCTCTGATTAGCAAAGAGCTGGCAACCGACGCATCGTTGGACTAAATCCTGGGCGTCTGTCCGGGCCGTTGGCCAATAAAATCCTGTACGGAAGGCCTTGCTTACAAGGACCCGTGCTGCGGCGTGGTGCCCACCGAGTCCGGCATGAATTTCAGCCAGAAGATTTCGCCCTTCCTCTTCGGAGATACACCTTTGAAGGACTCCGGTTGTGCTTTTCTTATATAGCTCTCCCTCATGGACCTTATAGGCTTTAGAGCGCCATACTATGCAGCGGGCCTCATTTTGGTCCTCGGGAAGTTCCTGCTTAGTTAGGTAAGCTAGGAATGGCTCGGTCCACAGGGCAATGACTGCCATTATTTCGTGGGCTGAAGGTGTTGTTTCATTGGCAGAACCGCCGATTGTGTCAGAGTGTGCGGTGTCGGGTAGTGCGGTTGGGTCCGGATTGTTATGTCCAGACTGCCCTTTCCATAGTACGGATGGCTTGAAAAGCCATTCCAGGAAGATGTTGGGGGGGGACTGCGTCGCGCTTTGCGCCGATGCGTGCCAATACGTCCGCCGCTTGATTATTATCTGGGGCTATATGGTGAAATTCGAGCCCTTCAAACCGAGCTGACATTTTTAAAACGACGTTACGGTAAGCTGCCATTTTCGGATCCTTGGCGTCGAAAACTCCATTTATTTGGGATATCGCGAGGTTCGAATCCCCTCGCACCTCTAGGCGTTTAATGCCCATGGAGACCGCCATCCGAAGGCCATGTAGAAGGGCCTTGTATTCGGCTGTGTTGTTGGAGTCCGTGTACATTATCTGAAGTACGTATTGGACTGTGTCCCCAGTTGGGGACGTCAGGACGACGCCAGCCCCCAGGCCGGCCAACATTTTGGAACCGTCAAAGTGCATGATCCAGTTAGAATATGTGCCGTACTCTTTAGGGAGTTCGGCTTTAGTCCATTCGGCGATGAAGTTAGCCAAAACTTGCGACTTGATAGCTCTCCGTGGTTTATATGTTATGTCAAATGGGAGGAGCTCAATGGCCCATTTTGCAATCCGGCCAGTTGCGTCGCGGTTGTTTATAATATCGTTGAGAGGTACTTCGGAGACTACTGTTATCGAACACTCTTGAAAGTAGTGTCGGAGCTTTTGGGATGCCATGAACACTGCGTACGCTATCTTTTGGTAATGTGGATACCGGGACTTGCATGGAGTTAGGACCGTGGATACGTAGTACACTGGTTTTTGAAGAGGGAACTTATGTCCGTCTGTTTCCCGTTCAACGACGAGCACCGCGCTTACAACTTGATGTGTTGCCGCGATATATAATAGCAATGGTTCGCCTACGTTGGGCGCGGCCAGGACCGGATTTGTTGCTAATATGGCCTTTATTTCTTCGAGTCCGGCCGTGGCGGCATCCGTCCACTCGAAGTGTTCGGTGCGCCGGAGGAGGCGATAAAGGGGTAATGCCTTTTCTCCTAAGCGGGAGATGAAGCGGCTTAGAGCCGCCACGTATCCTGTCAATTTTTGTATTTGCTTGAGGTCTTTTGGGATATCCAATTGTGACAGAGCTCGGATCTTGGCTGGGTTTGCTTCAATTCCTCTACCGGATACAATGAAGCCCAAGAGCTTTCTGGCTGGCACGCCGAAGACACATTTTTCTGGGTTGAGCTTAATGTCATATGCTCGGAGATTGTCGAATGTGAGCCTCAAGTCGTCTACTAGAGTTTCGACGTGTTTGGATTTGACGACCACATCATCTACGTATGCCTCCACTGTTTTGCCGATCTGGTTTGCCAGACATGTCTGAATCATGCGCTGGTATGTTGCGGCGGTGTTTTTGAGCCCGAAGGGCATTGTGTTGAAGCAGAATGGTCCATATGGAGTAATAAATGCCGTTGCGGCTTGGTTTCGCTCGTCCATCTTGATTTGATGGTAGCCGGAGTATGCGTCGGGGAAGCACAATGAATCGTGTCCTATGGTAGCGTCGATAATTTGATCGATGCGGGGGAGGGGGAAGGGATCCTTTGGGCAAGCCTTGTTAAGGTCCTTGAAATCGACACACAGGCGCCAGGATTTGTCCTTCTTTGGTACCATTACCAGGTTTGCTAGCCAGTCCGGATGTTTTATGTCTCTGATGAATCCGGCTTCTAATAGTTTGGCTAGCTCCTCTCCCATTGCCTATCTTTTGGGTTCGGAAAATCGCCGAAGAGCCTGTTTGACTGGCTTGAATCCTTTTAGGATGTTTAGGCTGTGCTCTGCCAGCCGGCGTGGGATTCTTGGCATGTCTAAAGGGTGCCAAGCAAAAATATCCCAATTTTCCCATAGGAATTCTCGTAGTGCGGCGTCTACATCAGGGTTTAGTTGTGCCCCAATGGAGGCCGTTTTTGTAGGGTCCGTTGGATGGACTTGGAATTTGACTATTTCGTCCGCTGGCTTAAAAGAGGTGGACTTGGACCTTTTGTCAAGTATCACGTCGTCCCTGTTCACCGTGGAGCGCAGCGCTGTGAGTTCCTCGGCCGCTAGGGCTTCAGATAGCGCCTCAAGGGCTAGTGCGGCTATCTTATTTTCGGCGCGGAGTGCTACGTCCGGATGACTAGCAAGGGTGATGATTCCGTTGGGCCCGGGCATTTTGAGCTTCATGTACCCGTAATGGGGTATAGCTTGAAAAATTGTGAATGCCTCTCGTCCTAATAAAGCGTGATATCCGCTGCTGAACGGGCCACATGGGCGTGATCTCCTCGGACTGTAGTTGTCCGGTGAGCCGAATACCACATCTAGTGTGATTTTTCTGTGCAGCATGCTTCCGTGAGGGATTATTCCTCTGAAGGTTGTGTTGCTTCGCTCAATGCGGCTCCAGTCTACTTCCATTTTTCGAAGGGTTTCCTCGTAGATGAGGTTTAATCCGCTGCCGCCATCCATGAGTACCTTAGTAAGATGAAAGCCGTCCACTATTGGACTGAGGACCAATGTGGCTGGTGCTCGGGCTATTCGGAATTTAGGTTCGTCACTGACATTAAAGGTAATAGCCGTGTCACTCCATGGATTTATTGTTACTATTTGGTAGACTTAGGCAAGGTTGCGGAGTGTTTGTTTCACATATTGTTTGATGCAAAAGTCTCGAAGACTGTTAATACCGTACTGGTACTGCTGGGCTGGTTCTCTGGGGCTAGAAGCTCTTCGCCACTTTTGGCCACCTGCAGTAGTATCCAACATGCTCGAAGGCTATGCGTTGGAGTGGCGCCCTCTATGCTATGAATTTTGCAAGGTCCGTTGAGCCATCCCTCTAGTATGGTTCCGTGCCCTTTAGGGGTTTTTTGCTTTTTGGTTTTTAACCCAGGTGCCTGAATATGATGCACCCTTTTATTTCGGACTAGGGTTGTGTTCGGAGCCGGATTGTCCCAAAATTTGGTTTCGGTTTTCTAGGCGCTCTCCATCGCACAGTACTTTTGTACTATGGACGCCAGGTCGACGAATCGTGTAATTTCGCAACGACTTATGGTGTTCATGATTCCCTTATCCGTGCAATTATTGCAGAAAATTGAGATTGCGCTTTCCTCACGGCAGTCCTTTATCCTGTCCATAACCAGGAGGAATCTGGCCCAGTAGTGATGTACGGTTTCAGCAGGCTCTTGCCGGATTCGGGATAGATCGCTTGTGTTTGGGTGGGCAGGTGGAATTAAATTCGGAACCCCGTCCAATCTAAGACTCAGGGGCTAGAAAGTTTCCGAACTTGGGAGTTTGGCTTGTTGGATGTTGTCCAACGAATCCGGCCCGCTGCCTGACTTTAAGTTCAGGGTTTGATCAATGTCCATTCCTCCGCTGGAATCCGGCATGGAGGGGTCGGGAATTCGTACATAGCTTGTCCTTAATGTAGAAGAAGAGTCGCCGTGCTGTTCCTCTACCACAACAACGTGGTGGGTAGCCTGGGGAGAGTTGATCTCTCTTAGATCGGTTTTAGGCCTGATCTGATCGTAGTCTGTAGCGACTCCCAGGGCGGTGATGCGATCCAAGAGCTCGTTTATGGAAGAGAGCTCCATCGGATCTAGCTGCTAGGCGAGTTCCGAGTTGACGTGAAGATCGCTTTTGATGACCCGAGAGGTCATCGTCGGCGTGGCGGCCGAACAGGCGGTCATAAGAAAACCACCTAGCCGGATAGTTTGGCCGATGGCCAAAGCTCCTTTGGCAACGGTACCGTCTTTAAAGACGGGACGAGGCATCCTTCCTGATGGCGACGGCACAGAGGAACTCTCAATGAAAGCACCAATGTCGGTGTCAAAACCGGCGGATCTCGGGTAGGGGGTCCCGAACTGTGCGTCTAGGCGGATGGTAACAGGAGACAAGGGACACGATGTTTTTACCCAGGTTCGGGCCCTCTCGATGGAGGTAAAACCCTACTCCTGCTTGATTAATATTGATGATATGGGTAGTACAAGAGTAGATCTACCACGATATCGAGGAGGCTAAACCCTAGAAGCTAGCCTATGGTATGATTATTGTTCTGTCCTATGGACTAAAACCCTCCGATTTATATAGACACATGAGAGGGCTAGGGTTACACAGAGTGGGTTACAATGGTAGGAGATCTACATATCCATATCGCCAAGCTTGCCTTCCACGCCAAGGAAAGTCCCATCCGGACACGGGACGAAGTCTTCAATCTTGTATCTTCATAGTTTTGGAGTCCGACCAATGATGATAGTTCGGCTATCCGGACACCCCCTAGTCCAGGACTCCCTCAAAGGGCCTGAACTTGTAAACAGCTTGCGTATACAACTACTCCATATCTAGGATCTTGCCTCTCCATTCCTACCCCCTATTCTACTGTCAGACTTAGAGCCCCAAGACCCCCACACATCTGAATCACTTGGGTTTTCTCGTCACTCGGATTAGCCTTTTTCACCGTCTGGGAGCGACAGGTGAAAATGTGTTTGAAAAGGCCCTAATGAGGCCGGCAACCCAAGAAATTCTCACACAAGGACACGAAAGCAGCGAGATACACGATGGAGTTGGGTGTGAAGTGGTGGAGTTGTGCCCCAAAGAAGTTTAGAAATCCCCGAAAGAAAGGGTGGGGCGGCAAAGAAAACCCGCGGTCAACGTGGGTGGCCAAGAGGACACACTCACCCTCCTGAGGTTGCGGCTGCCACTCCTTTCTCGGGAGCCTCGTTGATCCATGGGGGATCAGTCCTTCATTGGCCAGGTCGTCAAGATCTTTCTGACGGATAGTCGAGCGGATCCAGTCGCCCTGGATCCAGCCCTGCGGCAGGCCGGCCCTTGACGAGGATCCGCCCCGACTGGTCGCCCTTCCCTTCGCCTTCGGCATCACCTTCTTCGCCCGCTCCAAAGCCGCCGTCTTCTCCTTCACCATCTTCACCGGCGAAGCACGCACGGAGCAGCAGCGCTGGGATGGAGGCGAACGCGGTGGATGAGTTATAGGAAGAGGGAGAGGAAAATGAGGGCGCACAGTTCAAAACCCCCTGTCCGGCGCCTTATATGGGGTTGCTTCCGAGAGACTGACTGGTAGGCCCGGACGATCCTGTCAAATCCAACAGTCGCGCGCGCGGTACGTGGCCAAAAAGGTGGCATGGATATCAAGGCGTTCCTGCCTTATCCCATCCGAGTACCGCGGCCTCCTCCGCCTCGCGCGTTTCCCGAAATTCAGATCCCGCCAAATCCGCGAACCGCAGAGCAACTTGTCAGACTGGAGATTTTCTCCGCTCTGTCGTTCAGAGATCTCCAAGTACAGAAAACCCACTCGACGGATACAAAGAATGGATCAAGGCGACTGAAAAAGAAGTTGGTGCCGTCACCTAAATTCATTGATCCAGAACAAGACATACTCATAACGCGAAAAATGGGTCGGAAGAGTTCTCAACTCCTTCCCCACTCAAACCTTGATCCATTCGGGGGCTAATGACGAAGCCATGTACCTAGGGTAGGGTCACGGACCTGTCCAAGATACCCTCCCGAAGGACAGCTCTAGAAGAAATTACCTTTCAGTCGACCTGGAAGGATTTCACTCGACGGACTCGAAGACACTCGACCAAGAAGCCACTCACTCGACCACCAGGAGATCTAGAGTCACTCTGCACGCAAACGGTCTATCATTAAGTAGTCTTTATGGTCATCATAGCACTTTATGTATGGCGTTACCAGTAACGCCAGATCTTAATGTACCTTAAACCCTGCATAACTGAGGGTCGGAGGGGTCTGGCGGACTCTATATAAGCCACCCCCCTCCTCAGTGTAAATGGTTCGCACCCCTGTAACTCATACGAACATAATCCAGTCGACCGCCTCCGGGCTTCGAGACGTAGGGCTGTTACTTCCTCCGAGAAGGGCCTGAACTCGTAAACACCTTGCATATACAACTACTCCATAGCTAGGATCTTGCCTCTCCATTCCTACCCCCCTATTCTACTGTCAGACTTAGAACCACGACACTCGTCATGTGCGTGATCACAACCTGGACTCTGAACTACCTTCGGTACATCAAAACACATAAACTCATAATACCGATCGTCATGGAATGTTAAGCGTGCGGCCCCTACGGATTCGAGAACTATGTAGACATGACCGAGACTCACTTCCGTTCAATAACCAATAGCGGAACCTGGGTGCTCATATTGGTTCCTACATATTCTATGAAGATCTTTATCGGTCAAACCGCATAACAACATACATTGTTCCCTTTGTCATCGGTATGTTATTTGTCCGAGATTCAATCGTCGGTATCATCATACCTAGTTCAATCTCGTTACCAGCAAATCTCTTTACTCGTTCCGTAATGCATCATCCCGCAACTAACTCATTAGTCACATTGCTTGCAAGGCTTATAGTGATGTGCATTACCTAGAGGGCCCAGAGATACCTCTTCGACAATCGAAGTGACAAATCCTAATCTTGATCTATGCCAACTCAACAAACACCATGGGAGACATCTGTAGAGCATCTTTATAATCACCAAGTTACGTTGTGACGTTTGATAGCACACTAAGTGTTCCTCCGGTATTCGAGAGTTGCATAATCTCATAGTCATAGGAACATGTATAAGTTATGAAGAAAGCAATAGCAATAAACTAAACGATCATAGTGCTAAGCTAATGGATGGGTCAAGTCAATCACATCATTCTCTAATGATGTGACCCCGTTCATCAAATGACAACTCTTGTCCATGGCTAGGAAACTTAACCATCTTTGATTAACGAGCTAGTCAAGTAGAGGCATACTAGTGACACTTTGTTTGTCTATGTATTCACACATGTACTAAGTTTCCGATAAATACAATCTAGGATGAATAGTAAACATTTGTCATGATATAAGGAAATATAAATAACAACTTTATTATTGATTCTAGGGCATATTTCCTTCAGTATCCCACTTGCACTAGAGTCAATAATCTAGATTACATTGTAATGATTCTAACACCCATGGAGTCTTGGTGCTGATCATGTTTTGCTCATGAGAGAGGCTTAGTCAACGGGTCTGCAACATTCAGATTCGTATCTATCTTCCGAATCTCTATGTCTCCCTCCTTGACTTGATCACGGATGGAATTGAAGCGTCTTTTGATGTGCTTGGTTCTCTTGTGAAATCTGGATTCCTTTGCCAAGGCTATTGCACCAGTATTGTCACAAAAGATTTTTATTAGACCCGATGCACTAGTTATGACACCTAGATCGGATATGAACTCCTTCATTTGCTCCTTCCGAAGCAGCTATGTATTCCGCTTCACACGTAGATCCCGCCACGACGCTCTTCTTGGAACTGCACCAACTGACAGCTCCACCATTCAATGAAAATACGTATCCGGTTCATGACTTAGAGTCATCCAGATCAGGGTCAAAGCTTGCATCAACATAACCGTTTACGACGAGCTCTTTGTCACCTCCATAAACGAGAAACATATCCTTAGTCCTTTTCAGGTATTTCAGGATGTTCTTGACCGCTGTCCAGTGATCCACTCCTGTATTACTTTGGTACCTTCCTGCCAAACTAATAGCAAGGCACACATCAGGTCTGGTACACAGCATTGCAAACATGATAGAACCTATGGCTGAAGCATATGGAATGACTTTCATTTTCTCTATATCTTCTGCAATGGTCGGGCATTGAGTCTGACTCAACTTTACACCTTGTAACACAGGCAAGAACCCTTTCTTTGCTTGATCCATTTCGAACTTCTTCAAAAATTTATCAAGGTATGTGCTTTGTGAAAGTCCAATTAAGTGTCTTGATCTATCTCTATAGATCTTGATGCCCAATATATAGGTAGCTTCACCGAGCACTACTAGGAAAAGGCATGCTAGTGGCGCACCAGTTTTGCCTTCTAATGGCGCACTACTGGTGCGCCACTAGCATCACGCCATTAGAATTAAATTCTAATGGCGCACCACTGGTGCGCCATTAGTATGTGGTGTTTTAATGGCGCACCACGTAGTGCGCCATTAGTATTGCCCACAGTGCGCCATTAGAATTCCTCCTAGGGTAATGGCGCACTACGTGGTCATTAGTAACAATTTTTTTCAAAAGAAAAATTAGAATTTTTTTAAAATTTTTTAATTTTTTTTTCATTTTTTTCTTAATCTCAGGTCACTACGGCTTAATCTCGGGTCAATATGCTTAATCTCAGGTCAAATCGCACTCCATGGTCAAACTTCCCGAAAGGTCACCCATCCTCACACTACTCCAGCCCAAGCATGCTTAACTTCAGAGTTCTATCCAACCCCAGCAGCAGCTCACTTCACAGGCACTTGTTGATATATCTAGCATATCAATCCTATTATACCTTGTTGATGTCTAGGACTTTGTTCATGTTCATGACTATGATGAAATTTTGAAAAATACTTCCGGTCATATTACGTATCATATTTTGAAAAACAATTCAATTTTTTTTCAAAACCAATTTTTTTGAAATTTTTTGAATTTTTTTGCCTCTAGATCTTGAAAGCCCCATAACTTTTTTTCTGTTAGGTTTTTGGGGATTTTGAAAATGTTTAACGGGGTTCCCCCAATTAAATTCGGATGTAACTTTTCGAGTAGATGTTTTTTCATATATAAAACATTTTAATCCGAGTTCGTATGCAAAAGTTATGCCCATTTTACAAATTTCCAGAGATTTTGCAAATAAAGTCGAAATTCATATTTCTAAATTTTCCCAACAACTAGACCACATATTACATGGAAAACTTATTTTCTTTTATTTTTTTGACATTTCCATCATTTTCTTTTATTTTTTTAAAACTGAAAAGGCGGTCCAGGGGGGTGCATTCGGTGTTGGGCCAAGTTAGTAACGGCGCACCAGTGGACAGTGCGCCAATACTAGTTAAAACTAGTAATGGCGCACTGTCCGCTGGTGCACCATTACTAACAAAAAAATTTTATTTTTTTTTCAAAACTACTAATGGCGCACCGTGGGTGTGGTGCGCCATTACTATGTCAAACTAGTAATGGCGCACCACCCCCACGGTGCGCCACTAGTAGTTTTGAAAAAATTAAAAAAAATTTACTAATGGCGCACCGTGGGATGTGGTGCGCCATTAGTATTTGCACACTAATGGCGCACCAACACATGGTGCACCATTAGTATTTAGTAATGGCGCACCACATGTACAGTGCGCCATTAGAGTCCATCCTATCTATAGCCCTTTTCCTAGTAGTGGAGGTCTTTCATTGAAAAATTCTTATTCAAGTATCCTTTTTATGCTATTCAAAAATTCAGTATCATTTCCGATCAACAATATGTCATCTACATATAATATCAGAAATGCTACAGAGCTCCCACTCACTTTCTTGTAAATACAGGGTTCTCCAAAAGTCTCTATAAAACCATATGCTTTGATCACACTATCAAAGCGTATATTCCAACTCCGAGAGGCTTGCACCAGTCCATAAATGGATCGCTAGAGCTTGCACACTTTGTTAGCACCTTTTGGATCGACAAAACCTTCTGGTTGCATCATATACAACTCTTCTTTAAGATATCCATTAAGAAATGCAGTTTTGACATCCATTTGCCAAATTTCATAATCATGAAATGCGGCAATTGCTAACATGATTCAGGCGGACTTAAGCATCGCTACGGGTGGGAAGGTCTCATCGTAGTCAACTCCTTGAACCTGTCAAAAACCTTTCACAACAAGTCGAGCTTTGTAGACAGTAATATCAATTTATTCGCATCAGTCTTCTTCTTGAAGATCAATTTATTCTCTATGGCTTGCCGATCATCGGGCAAGTCAACCAAAGTCCACACTTTGCTTCATACATGGATCCCATCTCAGATTTCATGGCCTCAAGCCATTTCTCTATGGCTTCCTCATAGTTTGTAGGTTCATCATGGTCAAGTAACATGACCTCCAGAACAGGATTACCGTACCACTCTGGTGTGGATCTTACTCTGGTTGACCTACGAGGTTCGGTAGTAACTTGATCAGAAGTTTCATGATCATTATCATTAGCTCCCTCACTTACTGGGGTAGGAATTACTGGAACTGATTTCTGTGATGAACTACTTTCCCATAAGGGAGCAGGTACAATTACCTCATCAAGTTCTACTTTCCTCCTACTCACTTCTGTCGAGAGGAACTCCTTCTCTAGAAAGGATCCATTTTTAGCAACGAATATCTTGCCTTCGGGTCTGTGATAGAAGTACACATTATACAGATCTGGTAATCATATACCAGTAGCCCCCAAGACGTAAAGCAGTTGAAACAACTGATTCAAGGTTCATTGATAATCAGGCACTCACGGAGAAGAACAACATGCTGTCACAAGAGCTGGAAAAGTGCTGGACTCAGCTAGCTATTGTTACCGCCGAACTTGAGAAGTCCAAGGAGGCACCGCCTGGTAATGTTCCCTTCCATCCAGAAAAAGAATAATCATGTACCAATGATGTTAATACTGTTTGCTTTTCCGATGACAGGATCAGTAGATCAACTAAAAGAGGAACTGAAAGTCATGCAGGCAGGTAAATAACAGGCCAAAAGGCAACTGTCCGCAGGCGAACGTGTTCTGACACGGGTCAGGGATGATAAGAACAAGCTGCAGGATTCCAACACCCTGCTGGGCGAAGAGCTAAAAGATGTACGAGCCCAGCTAGCTAACGATGTAAAGGAAGATAGGAGGCCACGAGGCGGCATATTCAGTATGCTTTTGAACTTACCTCCGTTTAATTCAGCAAAGAAATGAGCTGACAGATTTATGTCTGCAGGTATGCTGACTGGCCGTCCTGAAGAGGAAATGTCCAAATCTCAAGGCGATCTACTGCAAGAGCTGTCCCAACTGCACAAGCGAGCTCGGCAAGCAATGCGGAGCGTTGCCAAGGCTTTGTGGCCATCCGCCCCCCTCCAGGAAGTATGGAGGAGCTTGTGAAGCTATTCCAAGGAGCTCGGCGGCGCTTTCGATTATGGAAGATATCGGCCTACCGAGAAGGTGCGCGAGAGGCCTGGGCCATGGTAAAAACATGGTACATCAAGCTTGATCTGAATCATATGGCCCGGGTCGGACCTCGGGGGTTAGATGGACAAGAAATTCCAGTTAGTTTGGTATATGACCAAGTAAAGATAGCCGCCAAGTTTTCCCAATAGGATTGTAAGCTAGATAGCCTGTTAGACGGCATAGAGAAGAAGTTTTTGAGTCCAAGTGACTATGTACTTCAATTAACAAATTTGTCCCTAGCCGGATTGTAAAACGGTTGTCATGGCAGACCTTTTCGCTTCGACCTCTAGACCCGAAGGTGCGGAGTGTTCCCGAATACCGGAGCGGCAATATAGACCGGGGTATGCATGGAAACCAGGCATAGGGGTCATAGTTGCTTGAACAGATAAGTTGTATCCGGCTAGCTATGTTATATTACTTTTTGATTGTAAGAAACATCTTCCAGGGAGAATAGTTCCGTTAAGGGTTCCTTTCCCTGGGTGAACATGCGTTAATATGCATGCCTGAACTGTGATTGAAAAATCGCAGTATATGTAACATCTGGGAGTTCACAGTGTAATTAGGGTATAACATCTTTAGTACGCCGACCGAATATTCCCTTAAGAACGCTAGCTTTTGGCTTCACCCAATCTGAGGTACAAGTCCGGATGACCCAGCTGTAACACTCGCAGAGGTGCTCCCTTTATGCCCTAGTCGAACAAACGGGAATGTAGGGCATAAGCACAGGAGCCAGGCAACCCAGCTTGGCAAAAACTTAAGTCATGACGGTGCATATAATGGCGAAGAAAAGGTACATATAAGGAAAGGACACATATGTGGTGAGCTTGATGCTCAGAAAATAATAATAAGCTTCTGTAAAAGAAGCCCCCAGGTATTATGAGTGTATACATTTAAGGATGTGTACGTCATAGGTGTGCGGTTTGGCCGCACAAGAGCTATAGAGCTAGAGAAAAAAATTAAAGAGAGAAGAAATGGAAACAAAGGGAGAAGAAGACGAACAAAGAGTACGGCTCTAGGTGTAGATTCTTCGGAGTCTTGCGGTATTCCACGGGTTCGGTTCTAAGCGATTGTCCGATGCATCACACAGGCGGTACGCTCCTCCAGTGAGAACTTCATCTATGTTGAAGGGACCCTCCCACTTGGGCTTGAGTTTGTCCTTTTTCTTTTCTGGCAAGCATAGAACGAGTTCACCAACATTATAAGTCTTGGCCCGCACTTCTCTGCTTTGGTATCTGCGAGCCTGTTGTTGATAGAATGCAGAACAGGCTTTTGCAACGTCGTGCTCCTCCTCCATGGCATCTAGACTGTCCTGCCGATCAAGCTCGGCCTCTCTCTCTTCATACATGCGCAGTCGAGGTGAGTCATGGATGATGTCGCAAGGCAAAACGGCCTCTGCGCCGTACACCATGAAGAATGGTGTGTATCCGGTAGTGCAATTGGGCCTGGTCCGCAGCCCCTAGAGTACGGAGTTGAGTTTCTCGATCTACCCAATGCTTGTCTGATTCTTTCAAAGACCGCACTAGTCTAGGCTTAATGCCACTCATGATAAGACCATTAGCTCATTCGACTTGAACATTTTTTTGCGGGTGATAGACGGAGGCGTAATCGAGCTTAATGCCAAGGTTAGCACACCATAATGGTGCACGACACCGGATATAAAGTCTATCACTGGTCCGGCTTCGGCCATTTTCACTGGTTTGGCCTCTATCCACTTGGTGAATTTATCTACCATGAACAGCAAATATTTTTTCTTATGGCTTCCTTCTTTTAGGGGTTCGACCATATCAAGCACCCAGACCGAGAAAGGCCAAGTAATGGGGATTGTTAGTAGAGCGGTAGGCGGTATATGGCTTTGATTGGCGAAAAGCTGGCATCCCACACAACGTTGGACACGGTCCTGTGCATCTGCTCGTGCCGTCGGCCAAAAGAAACCTATACGGAAGGCTTTACTTACAAGCACCCAAGGCGCGGTGTGGTGACCACCGAGACCAGCATGGATTTTGGCCAGGAGCTGCCGCCCTCTTCTTTGGAGATACATCTTTGGAGGACTCCGGTAGCGCTTTTCTTGTAGAGCTCTCCGTCGTGGACCTTGTAGGCTTTCGAGCACCGAACAATGCAGCGAGCCTCATTCTGATCCTCAGGGAGCTCTCTCCTATTAAGGTTGGCCAAGAACAGTTCGGTCCATGGGGCAATTACTGCCATTATCAGATGGGCCGATGGTGTTATTTCGGTGGCTGAGCCCCCGATGATATTGGTATTGTGTTCAGAATCTAGGGGTATAATCGGATCCAGACTGGTGTTGCTGCTCTCACCCTGCCACACCACGGATGGCTTGAAGAGCCTTTCCAGAAAGATGCTAGGGGGGCGGGGTCACGCTTAGCGCCAATGCGAGCAAGGACATCCACACCCCATTTGCGCGGGAGTTGGAGCTGGACCCGCCGCAGGCGCTGCGGCTGCATATGAGGGGCTGTGGGAACAGCGGCACATGGTCCGATGTCTAGTTCCCCGCCCCTCACGTCATGTATCTTCGCCGAGGGTGGAAGACTTTTTCCCGCATCCACAGCCTAATGGAGGGGCTCACTCTCCATTTCAAATTAATGGAGAGTGGCCTCCTCTCCGTCAAGGTCTTCGGGCACTTCGGGACTCGCGTAAGGTGCTGCATGGAGAGCTCCTTTGACGATGAAGAGTCCTCCTCGAGCGAGAGTGTCAAGGAGGACAGCGGCAACGACGATGAGGGTAGCGGACGGCAGGATGACGGGTTCGACTAAGCGTCGGACGCCGCTCCAGGCAACACTGGCGACCCTGTGTCACCGGCTCCTTGAACTTCTCGGGATCGCCTCCTTGGGCGGCTGGCATAGGGAGGCCGGAGAAGGCGGGTGGCGGGCCGTCAAGTCGAAGTACGATGGCACCTACGCCTTCGTAGCGTATGGATGGACCGCTGCCTCATCTCCCACCTCTCCCTCCGGCACCACCACCGCCAACCCTCTCCTAGGCGACCGCCGGCATGTTCTCTTGGCACCTTCTGCTCTTCGTACCTCGCCTAGGCACTTCTTCTGCCTTTTTGCTTTCTTGTTTCATTTCCTAAGGAGAGGGACAAGAAAGGGATTACGGACACCTTATCTCTTTTTAGTCTGTAAGCCTTCGGGCCTTCGTTAAATTTAGAACTTGTAATCCTCTTGTTCATGTTTTTCACTCCGTATGAACTGTACCTGTACGGGATGTTTTTAATGAAAAAGGGATGTTTGCCGGGTTTTTCGTTCGTGCGTGAAACCCGCGACAAGGAGCGCATCATTGTTATTATTTAAGATAAACATTTTTCGCCCAGCAACAGGCCTTGCCGTCCCCCCACTTTGCTCGACCTTTCTCACGCCCTTGGCGGAGGCAGGGATGAAGCGGGCTTAGGCTCCTCGTTCCATTTCCTTGCTGCCGCGACTGCAACCAAATCCGGACCCAGAAGATAACCCTTGGGTACAGAAAAAGGGGAGCATAATAGCCTAAAAATAAAACGAGGTTTCATATATCAAAGTTCCATACCAGAGTGCATGATAGAGGATGAAGGACTTATCTGGATCTGCAGCCCCCGCCAACCTTGGCTTGCCGCGGTTGGATCCTTGTACATGCAGCCCCTCGCAACTTTGGTTTGCCGGGGTCGAGACGCCGGTCCATTCCCTTTCTTCCAAATAGCTCGGCAGAAGTGCTCATGTGCCCTGCAAACCAAAGAGGATAGAAAAAGAATAGAGAGACGCGTACTCGACCTCTAAGCTAGGGGTTAGCCGCCGCTAAGCACTATCAACCCTAACCGAGGAAGAGACCCGACCTAGCATGCGTGCTATAACTCAGGGGGCCAGCGCTTCATTTATTTATGCTCAGGGTCTGCGCCTGGCGTTGTACAAAGGGTTACATGCCTTGCCGGCAAGGCTTGTACAAAAGGTGGCTTGCCGGGAGGCCCGGCAGCCGCGCCTTATGGGTAAAACTTGTGAAGATGCTTGATGTTCTAGGAATTTCTCACTGGAATGGCATCTTCGGTCTTCAGGTAGACTGCGTCGGGCCTGGTGACTCGTGTTACCCGATAAGGGCCGTCCCACTTTGTCGTCAACTTGTTGGAATTCTTGGCCGACTGAACGTGCCGAAGAACAAGGCCGCCTTCCTCTAATCTTCGGGCATGAACTTTGCGGCTATGGTAGCGGCGCAAGGCTTGCTGGTAGCATGTTGCTCTCACAGCCGCCCGGGGACGATCTTCCTCAAGGAGCGTTGCGTCATCTTGCCGTGATCGCTCTTGCTCAAGCTCATCATAAGCGAGCACTCGAGGCGACCCGTATATGAGTTCCGTGGGGAGAACTGCTTCTGCCTCGTAGACCAGGGTAAAGGGCGTCTGGCCAGTGGCTCGATTTGGCATCGTTCTAATCGACCAAAGAACCGCTGGCAACTCATCAATCCATCGCCTTCCACTCTTGCGCAGCCTGTCAAAAGTCTTCGTTCTTAAGCCTCGCAAAACTTCAGCATTTGCTATCTCTGCCTGGCCGTTGCTCCATGGGTGTGCCACGGAAGCAAAACAGACCTTGCTGCCGAGATCCTCAATGTACTGCATGAAGGCATGGCGCTGTGTGCCGTTGTCGGTGATGATCCTGTTGGGTACCCCAAAACAGCAAACTAGTCCCTTGAAGAACTTGATGGCTGACTGCGCTGTCATCTTCCTCACTGCTTCCACCTCTGGCAACTCTGTGAACTTGTCGATTGCAACGTACAAGTACTCAAAGCTCCCGACGACACGAGGGAAAGGGCCCAATATGTCGACCCCCAGACCGAGAAGGGCCAGGAGAGAGGGATGGTTTGAAGGGCTTGAGCTGGTTAATGAAGCTTCTTTGAATGGAACTGGCACGCTTCACACTTGGTTACTAGTGCCATCGCATCCTGGAGGGTAGTGGGCCAGAAGAAACCTTGCCAGAAAGCCTTACCAGCAAGGGCCCTCGACCCTATGTGGGAGCCACATATGCCTCCATGTATCTCTGCCAACAGCTCTAGTCCTTCCTCCCGGGAGATGCACTTCAATTTCACCCCATTCGGTCTTTTTCTGTAATATAACTCTGCATTACTTCTGACATTATGCATGCTATTTTCCTGTTTGATTTTCCTTTGTTTGTCCACCCTACGTTAACTGGGTAGGCTTGCCGGTGAGTAAACCCAGGGCGGCGTCTTGAGGACGGATCCCCATTGGCCTGCCGGGTGCGCTTGCTGCCGGGCTGTAACGCCCTCGATGCGGCTATATCTCCCATGTGTCGAAGCACGATTTAGAGGCATAACCACATTGAAAGCAATGTCGCAAGTGAGGTAATCTTCACACAACCCATGTAATACATAAGGGAAAGAGATACATAGTTGGATTACAATCGCCACTTCACACAGTTACATGAATAAAGCATTACATCATCCAGATACAATCAAGGTCTGACTACGGAACCAAAATAAAAGAAGAACCCCAATTGCGACAAAGGTCCCCGATCGACCCCAACTGGGCTCCACTACTGATCAACTAGAACGAAACAACACCAAAGGCAAGATCTTCATCGAGCTCCTCCTTGAGCTTGGTTGCGTCACACCTTTCGGTAACATAGGCACCGCAAACTGGTTTTGGAAGTATCCGGTGAGCCACGAGGACTCAACAATCCCATTACCATGGGTATCAAGACTAGCAAAGCTTAATGGGAAAGGAAGGGGTAAAGTGGTGAGGTTGCAGCAGCGACTAAGCATGATATGGTGGCTAACATACGCAAATGAGGCGAGAAGAGAAACAAAGGCGGTCGTCAACTAGCAGCGATCAAGAGGTGATCCTGAACACCTACTTACGTCAATCATAACACAGAAACCGTGTTCACTTCCCGGACTCCGCCGAGAAGAGACCATCACGGCTACACACACGGTTGATGTGTTTTAATTGGATCTGGTGTCAAGTTGTCTACAACCGGACATTAACAAATTCCCATCTGCCACATAACGCGGGCACGGCTCGAAAGTTTATACCTGCAGGGGTGTCCCAACAGCCCATGACAAGCTCTCGCGATCAACGAAGAATAGACCTTCTCCCGGAAGACCCGATCGGTCTCGGAATCCGGTACATCAAGACATTTCAACAATGGTAAAACAAGACTAGCAAAGCCGCCTGATGCGCCGACAATCCCGATAGGAGCTGCGCATATCTCGTTCTCAGGGCACACCGGATGAGCAAGACGTCGGGTTGGCATAGACCCTGGTTGCCCAGGAGGCGCCGGACATCGCTCGGTTTGGACCAACACTTAGACAAGCATTGGCCCGGGGGGGCTAAAATAAAGATGACCCTCGAGAGCGACTCCCAAGGGAAAGATAGGTGGTGGTGAGGCAAATGGTAAAACCAAGGTTGGGCCTTCTTTGGACAAGTTTTATTCAAAGCGAACTGTCAAGGGGTCCCATAAATCACCCGACCGTGTAAGGAGCATAAAATCTGGGAACATAATACCGGTATGACGGAAACTAGGGCGGCAAGAGTGGAACAAAACACCAGGCATAAGGCCGAGCCTTCCACCCTTTACCAAGTATATAGATGCATTAATAATATAAGAGACATTGTGATATCCCAACCAAAATCCTGTCCACCATGGAGCAATCTTCAACTTCACCTGCAACTAGCAATGCTATAAGAGGGGCTGAGCAAAGCGGTAACATAGCCAAACAACGGTTTGCATAGGAAAGGTGTCAAAGGTTAGAGGTTCATGGCAATATGGGATGGCTTGATAAACAGGTAATAGGTAGCGCAGCATAGCGATAGAACGAAGCAACTAGCATAGCAATGGTAGTAGTGAGATCCAGGGTAGCGGTCATCTTGCCTGAAATCCCGCAAGGAAGAAGAACGAGTCCATGAAGAAGACGAACGGATGAAGCCAAACCAATCGTAGATGAACGAATCCTCACGATCATAGCAAGCAGGAACTAACAAGAAGAAGCACACAACATAGGTAAACACACCACACATGAACAAGGCATGATGCACAACAAGCATGATGCATGAGAAAGCTAGATGAGGCTACTCATGGCAAGAGATGATGCAAACAAGAGCAACACATCAAGGCAAGTTTAAATGAGGCCGGGAACAACATATAACAATTCCGGTAAGTCCTCATATGCAAATTTCGAATTTGGTCCAGAACTGAATAAACCTTAAGTTGAAGTTGTTAAACAGCAAGTTAAAGAGCACCAAGATGAACTACACAAAATTCTAGTCAAGTTACATATAAAGTTCATTAAATTCGGAGCTACGGCCTAGAAGATATGAGCAAAACAAGTTAAACATGGCATTGATGCAAAATGCATACAAACATCACGCAAATACCTCAAAACAAGGATGCAACATGATAATATGAAACTACATGCAAAATCAAGCAAGTTTCATATAGAGCACACTCAAAACGGAGCATCGGTGCAACACATGCACACTATACAAGTCATAGCAACAATCTGTCCATAACAGCAACTAGGCATCTTACAAGCATCAAAACAACATGCTACAGCACCCCAACATAATAACAAAAGGCATGGGCATAAAGTACACGTAAAGCATAACAAAACATGAACACTGAGCTATCTCCAGAAACAACTAGAACATGCTCAAAATGACATGGAGATATTGCAAATAATAACAGTTTCAGACTTGGCAGAAATAACATCAGGTTGCAATGTTTAGAGCTATCAAACAACATGTTACAGGAACATATCATGGCAAACAAAGGCATGGCATGAATCTACTAAATGCATAGAACAACAGTCCCTTGCTGACCATGAGCCAAAAAGGCACGGAAAACATGATGGCACCCATGTAAACATGGCAAGTTATATTACAGATTCAAACATGGCAGGAACAACAATAAGTAGGCATGTTCGTGAGCTTGAACCACTCACCACAGAGCAATACATGGCATGGCAAGGCAACCAACAGTAAGACGGCATGTTTATGAAGCTAAGCATGGCAAGAGCAAGTTCATAGGGTGCATGGATCACTAGGAAAACACATGGGAACAAGTGAACTTAATGTTAACAGGCTGACAGCAACATTTTCAAGCAACTTTAGAGCAAGATTACAACATGTTCCAGCAGGCTATAATTGCAACCAAGGGCATGAATGGATAGAGCAAGACATGTATATCAAAACATATGTATAGAGCACCTCCAGATTATGCATAGAATGACTAGTAGAAGCATGTTAACATAGCAACAAAATATAACAGAATCTGCCAGGAAAACAGCAACAACAACTACCCTACTTAGCAAGCTTGATACACTCAGCACACAACTCACAAAAATACATGGTTAACACCCCTGGAAAGATGGCATGGCATAGATCAACATACATGTAGGCATCAACCTCATAGGATGCACACATCAATCATGGCAAAAATGATAAATGAGCAAGTTATAACAGTTTCAGCTGATTAACATCAACATGCACTCTTCCAACAGCATTTCTGGCATCAAGATGAGCTCAAATGAAAATGATGCAATGGAATGAAATGATCTACTCGTCGAGACGAACAATTTGACATATTATACGCACGAAACGGAGCTACGGATGCAGAGATGTGATGCAATGAATATGGCATGATTATGACGAAAACTTAGGGACTTAGTGAAACGGGGGCAACCTGCGGGAAAGTCAACCCGGCGGCGCGGATGACCAGGTTCGCCGGAGACGTGCGGGAGGAGGACGCCGGAGGTCGGGGAAGTGGCCGGGGAGGCCGATCCGGCGGATCCCGGCCGGATCCGAGCCGGAGGAGGCCGGAGGGAGGCCGGAGGGCGGCGGAGCGGCAGCGACGGGCCGCAGTGGATCCGCTGGGAGGCGCGGCCGGCGAAGGCCAGTGGCCATGGATGGCGGTGGGCGGCGTGGAGCGGTGCTTTCGGCGGGCGAGGCGCGAGGCGAGCGATGGCGAGCGGGCAAGCGGCGGCGCTGCTCGGCGGCAGGGCAGGGCGGCGGCGGCGGGCGTTAGTCGGGCGCTGGTCGCCGGTGCGGCGGGCGGCGCAGGAGGCGTTGGCGGCGCGAGGCCATCTGTGAGCAGCGATGGGCTGGAGGCCCAGCGGTGGGCGGCGGCGGGAGCAGTGGCGCTTCATGGATTGGCCGGGCGGCGGGCGGACGCGTCCGGCCAGGGGCGGACGTGTCCGGCGCGGAGAAGGAGAGATTTAGGGTTTCGGGGGGGAAATATCCGCGAAAATGGAGGGGGAGGACCTATTTATAGGTAGAAGGAGCTAGGAGAGTCCAAATGAGGTGCGGTTTTCGGCCACGCGATTGTGATCGAACGACTGAGAGCATGGAGGGGAGTTAGGTGGGTTTTGGGCCACTTTGGTAGGGGTGTTGGGCTGCAACAAAAGAGGCTTTGCGGTTACCCGGTTAACCGTTGGAGTACCAAACGACCTCCAAATGGCACGAAACTTGACAGCCGGTCTACCGGTGCTATACCAAGGCCGCTTGACAAACCTCGGGCCATTCCGAGAAAGTTTAACACCCACTCACAACAGAGAGAAGAAGGGCGCCGGATGACATAGGAGTGCGGATTGCAAAAGCGGACAGCGGGAAAATGCTCGGATGCATGAGACGAACACGTATGCAAAATGAAATGCACATGATGACATGATATGAAATGCATATGATGACATGGCAAAGTGCAACACGCAAGCAAATGACAAGGCAACGACGGCGAATGACTGGCAGACACCTGGCGCATCGGATCCGGGGCGTTACACGGGCGAACCACCTTACCGCCTTTAACGTGGCCGCTCGAACTGTCGAGCTTCACTCGAGTCAAAGTCGAGAGCGTTGCTAGTTGTGGAAGGCTACCCTGCCGCTCTCGACGCGGCCGCTTGAGCAGTTGAGCGGACTCGAAACAGAACAAGGGCGTTGCCAATTGTGGGAGGGCCCCTTTGCGTACAGGTTTTCCATACACAGGCAGAATCTCCGAGGATGATAACCTTATATTAAGGAGGAAATTTTAAAGTTTGACATGACTTAGCTTTCTCGTCGCCGCCCTGGCATCCTTCGCGCTCGCGGGCAGCGCCACTCTCTTGGCCGCCTTCTCCGCGGGAGCTGTGGCGATGAAGAACTGCTAGGCCAACTACTAGACCATATTCTCACAATTGTCCCGTCCCCTACCTGGCGCGCCAAAGATGTCGGTGGGAAACGACACCTATGGGATCACGAGGATCCCATATGCGGTTGCGGGGCGCGGGATTGTGAGAAGAGTAGGATTAGTAACCAGCACAAGGATCGTTTACCCAGGTTCGGGCCGCGAGGAACGCGTAAAACCCTAGTCCTGCTTTGGTGGATGTATTGAGTGTTCTTGAGCTCTTGAACTAGCTACGGTGGCTGCGTGGTTCAAAAGAGCCGAATCCCTCTCCAGTATGACATGGGCCTCCTTTTATAGTCGAAAGGGGCTGCCACAGTGGCACACAGGAGGTGGAAAAGCCTACAGTGCTATGAGCTTATCGCTTGTATTACAGGACAAGGCGCATTTAGTGCGTAGCTTAGGTGTCCTCTTGCTTTATCGGGGACATGACCGAGGCCCGTCCCGTCTGTCGCCGCTCCTCCTCACTTCGACACGCGCCCTGGCCAGCGATGCATGCGGTGCCATGTAGGTAGGCAAGCAGCTGAGGTGGCGCGGTGGTGGAGCCTCCACGAAGATCTGCATGCCGCCACGCAGGTGTGTGCTGAGTTGGCCTGGAAGCTGCATGCTGCCACGCAGGTGCCTGCCCAGCTGGTTGGGCTGGCAGCTGCATGTGAATGGTGGTTGACATTTGGTTGGTGCGGGCCTGGCAGCGGCCCCGCTGACGCCCTTGGCAAGGATCTTGCCGGGTTGCCCGGCAAGGGTCTTGCCATGGCGTGCTGGCGTCTCCGGCAAGGATCTTGCCGGGGGTCTTGTGGGCTTCCTCGGCAAGGATCATGTCATGGATTGTTGCCTTCCAATCCTCATCTGATCTTGAATATTCTTTGTCTTCACAAAGATCTGCATGCCACCATGGAGGTGTGTCCCGAGCCCTGGCCCAACGTGGTTGATGGTGTTGGAGACCGTGGGTTCGAGGGTGGCTCACTCCGCTGGTGTGGGCAAGCCGCCCGGCAAGGGCCTTGCCTGGGCTGCTGAGGCTGCCCCGGCAAGGGTCTTGCCGGGGGAACCTGCTTCGCCCATCTGCTCTTTGTGGTCTCGGTCCTTGGTGTTGCCTTGTTTGTCTTGTGCCTTCGGCTTCTCCCTTTTTCCCTGCTAAGTGTGGCTTCGGCCTATGGCTCTGACTGCCCGTGCACAAGTAAGGGGTACAATGGAGTTCCCCTACTTTAGTACAACGACAGATTCCCGATGTAGGGTTTGCAATACTTTCATGATTTGCTTATGGTGGGTGGCGTGAGTGATAGAAGCACAGACCCGAGTAAGTAGGCTGTTTCCGTATGGGATAAAGGGGACTTGATGCTTTAATGCTATGGTTGGGTTTTACCTTAATGATCTTTAGTAGTTGCGGATGCTTGCTAGAGTTCCAATCATAAGTGCATATGATCCAAGAAGAGAAAGTATGTTAGCTTATGCCTCTCCCTCAAATAGAATTGCAATAGTGATTACCGGTCTAGTAACGTAGCCAATTGCTTAGGGTCAATTTCACAACTCCTACCACCACTTTTCCACACTCGCTATATTTACTTTATTGCTTCTTTATCTAAACAGCCCCTACTTTATATTTACACGTTCTTTATATTCTTGCAAACCTATCCAACAACACCTACAAAGTACTTCTAGTTTCATACTTGTTCTAGGTAAAGCGAACACTAATCGTGTGTAGAGTTGTATCGGTGGTCGATATGACTTGAGAGAGAATATTTGTTCTACCTTTAGCTCCTCCTTGGGTTCGACACTCTTACTTATCGAAAGAGGCTACGATTGATCCCATATACTTGCGGGTTATCAAGACCTTTTTCTGGCGCCGTTGCCGGAGAATCATAGCGTGGGGTGAATATTCTCATGTGTGCTTGTTTGGTTTATCACTAAGTAATTTTTATTTGCTGTTCTAAGTTGTTCTCTATCTTTAGTTATGGATATGGAACACGAAATACCAAAAAAATTAGGTGTGCTTTGTGGCACCCCGGCTCAGAGCAACCGGTTTACCCTGCATTGCCATCCCAGAAATTGAGTCTTCTGGCAATACACAACAACATGGTACAAAAATAACCGCTTTATTGATACTAGCGTGGTACAAAGGTCTGATATTACATCGAGATTCGAGGCCAAGCGGCACACATGGTGCTGTTGGACAGTATGTACATTATTTAATGAATATGGTTGGGGCCTTGATCACATGAAACTACGCAGTAGTGGAAGAACGATGTAGCGGAACTCCATGGCGAAGGGACACCGACGTGGACACGGCCTAGACACGAGATGCGCTCCGATGCGAATCAACTTGCCTGAAAACTGGCATGATGCTACGTCTTGAGCTTGCGTTGGTTTTCCTTGAAGAGGAAAGGGTTATGCAGCAATAGTAGTGTAAGTATTTCCCTCAGTTTGTGAGAACCAAGGTATCAATCCAGTAGGAGGCTCCTCAAAAGTCCCACACACCTACACAAACAAACAAAGAACTCGCAACCAACGCAATAAAGGGGATGTCAATCCCTTCACCACCACTTGCGAAAGTGAGATCTGATAGAGATAGTATGATAAGATAAATATATTTTTGGTATTTTATAATATGGATTGGAAAAGTAAATATGCAAATAAAAGTAGATTGAAAGCTTATATGATAAAAGATAGACCCGTGGGCCATAGGTTTCACTACTGGCTTCTCTCAAGATAGCATAAGTATTACGGTTGTTGAACAAATTACTGTCGAGCAATTGATAGAAAAGCAAATAATTATGAGATTATCTAGGCACGATCATGTATATAGGCATCACGTCCGCGACAAGTAGACCGACTCCTGCCTGCATCTACTACTATTACTCCACACATCGACCACTATCCAGCATGCATCTAGAGTATTAAGTTCATAAGAATAGAGTAAAACATTAAGAAAGATGACATGATCTAGAGGGATAAACTCATGCAATATGATATAAACCCCATCTTTTTATCCTCGATGGCAACAATACAATACGTTCCTTGCAAACCCTATTGTCACTGGGTAAGGACACCGCAAGATTAAACCCAAAGCTAAGCACTTCTCCCATTGTAAGAAAGATCAATCTAGTAGGCCAAACCAAATTGATAATTCAAAGAGACTTGCAAAGATAACTCAATCATACATAAAAGAATTCAGAGGAGATTCAAATATTTCTCATAGATAAACTTGATCATAAACCCACAATTCATCGGATCTCGACAAACACACCGCAAAAAGGGTTACATCGAATAGATCTCCACAAGAGAGGGGGAGAACATGGTATTGAGATCCAAAAAGAGAGAAGAAGCCATCTAGCTAATAACTATGGACCCGAAGGTCTGTGGTAAACTACTCACAACTCATCGGAGGGGCTATGGTGTTCATGTAGAAGCACTCCGTGGTTGATTCCCCCTTCGGCGGAGCGCCGGCGAAGGCTCCAACATGGGATCTCGCGGATACAGAAGGTTACGGCGGTGGAAATTGTTTTTCGTTGGCTCCCTGGATGTTCTCGGGGTACATGGGTATATATAGGAGGAAGAAGTAGGTCGGTGGCCGCTCGAGGGGCCCAACAGATAGGGGGGCGCACCCTGTAGAGGTGGGCGCGCCCTCCACCCCCGTGGCCGCCTCAGTTGCTCTTGGCTTGCACTCCAAGTCCACTAAATCTCGTTTGTTCCAAAAATCATGCTCCCGAAGGATTCATTCAGTTTGGACTCCGTCTGATATTCCTTTTCTTCGAAATACTGAAATAGGCAAAAAAACAGCAATACGGGTTGGGCCTCCGGTTAGTAGGTTAGTCCCAAAAATGATATAAATGTGTAAAGTAAAGCCCATAAACATCCAAAAATGGTAATATAATAGCATGGAACAATAAAAAATTATAGATACGTTGGAGACGTATCACATGACACGCCAGGTCAGTACATTGAATGTACTTGCAAGCTCACAACGAACATAAGCACGATGACAGACAATATCATGATAATTAATCAAGTTAAATTAATGCAAGAAATTAATACAAATGCAAAGCTATGCAGCGCAACCAAACAGCGCACCGAGTCACACGGACTCGCTTACCAGACGGTGACCTCGTAACCAAACGGTGACCACACCGGGGTCACACCTTAAACCAATCACTCATGAACACCTCGAGTGTTCAAGGTTCACCACGAAACAATGCATCACAACAATTACTAGTTTGCAAGATTAATTATGAAAGCTTATCCATGGTGTGACTTACTCCTGAGTCTTGCCCATAACCGAGGGCGCGACTATCGATAGATTAAATACACTCTGCAGAGGTAGCACACTTTACCCACACTACGGAATACCTGGCCTCGTACTCCCATTCGGGTGGACCAAAGTACTCCGACGAAACTCTCCCTTTGCCATGCACTCTCCCCGGCCACTCTGACCATCTCCCTCTCAGGGCTAGGTCTTGGGTGGCCCCGTGTCTACCAAAGACACCAACAGCCATCGTCGTGGCAAAAGGGCCCCAAACGGGGACAAGGTACCATTAAAAAAATGAGCACACAAAGTTATGTCTGCCTACCGGGCCAGGGTATGCATGCCCAGAACCTTCCCTCGCGCGAGGCACCGGTGAGAGCCACGACAAAGGACCGAGTCAAGACCTTCCCATTAGGTAAATGTGGTCGCACTGAATTAAAAACCTGATTCAGTGGCACCATGATGTGATCAACATCATATTCAGGTTGAACTTAATCAAGTATTAACTTTCAGAAAAACTTTTTATTACTAACATGGCATCATACCGAAAATCATGCAACTACTCGTCACAAAGAGCAAGCAACTCTTAAGCATGGATCAAAACAAGCAATATAACTAAGTTGCACTACTAAGATCAGAAACTTCTCTAGTTATAAGTCATTTTTATCTACAAACAACATTTTTATTAGTTCATCATTTAGTTGAAAACTATTACTAGCAAAAATAGCTACCATAACTTTCCATAACAAAATATCTAGTGCAAAACCTTACTATACTTAGCCAAACAATTCTATGAACTCAACCAGAAGGTAAAACAAGCATATCAAGAATCATAAAACAACTAGCAATTAACCATATTAATTTATCAAATTGTAAATGCAAATAAAGACTCATATTCAAGTAGAAAATCATAGATATTTAAATAACACCATCCAAATGATGCTGTGGCTTGCCTTAGTGCAGAGGAGGGTGACACTCCTCCTGGTTAGCTTCAAGGCAAGATCCTCCTTCTAAAAATATTTAAAAACCGCAAAGATAAATGTCAAAACACATTCTGAAAATCACCAGAAATTCTAGACAGCAAGGCAAAATCCACCTTTTGGTGCGCTGCTAGAGCTTTCTGTAACAAAGACAATGCAAAAAGAATCAATTCATTTGGACTTGTGTTTAGAAATTATGGCTGGTCAAAGTTTGGTCAAATTTCTGAATAAATTTGAATTAAACAGAAATTCCTGGGGGGTGACATCGAAGGCGTAAAACAGAAATACGCCTCCACTCGTACCGCTTTGGGCGCAAGTGGTGAGACCGACAGGTGGGTCCCGTGCGTTAAGAGAGAGAGAGAGATCAGAGGGAGGCGGGGCTTCGCTGGAGCTCACGCCGGTGACAAGGGGGTTTGGGGCGAAACGAGAGGGATAGGATTGAAGTTGGGGTCGTGGCCCGTGGCTTGGCGAGAGGTGGCTGGAGCTGGTCACAGTTGAGCTCGCAAGCTTCGGTGGCAGACGTGATTCGCCGGAGAGGAAGAAGACGATGGCGCGAGGCGGCTCCGAGGGCTCCACGGGGTCCAGGCAGCACCAGTAGACCCCCAATGCCCTGCCCAAGCAGTTGCTTGAGCTCGAGAGGCACCAGAGTGCGGCGGCTGGACTGCGGGGATCGCCGGTGTCCTCTGGTCGGGGCGACGGCCAGAGGCCTGCCCGACTGGGCTTCTGCTCTTCTACATGTTCGTGGAGGTGGTGTGGAGTGGTGCGTGGCAAGAGAGCGAGGAGGGGAGCGCTATATATAGCCAGAGCGGAGGGGGGGAACGTGTCACCGCCGGAGCGCTCTAGACATGCGGAGAATGTCGACGAGAGGCTCCAACGCGAGGGGATAGGGTGCAGCGTCAACGCCGGCGCTTGCCCACACTCACGAACGAGCACATGAGGTGGTTTGAGATGGGGACAAGCACATGCGCGCACTGTGCCGTTTTGGCCGCGACTTGACCGGTCTTGCTGCGGCGGCGTCGGCGAGCTCCAGGGAGGGGTCATGGGTGATGGGTCGAGGGTTGTGGCGGTGCGGCGATCGGCATGAAGGCTGAACGCACGCGCTGCGTTGCAAGCAGCGCAAAGGCGCCAGCCAGAGCGCGTCAAGACGCATGCCTGGCACCGTGTCCACGCGCGGTCACCAGGCTGGCATGGTCAAAACAACTCCCAGGAGCGGCCAAACCTTGTCTACGCTCTCGACCGTGCAGTTTAGTCTAGGGGAGTTGATGGCTCATGCCTAGGTCGACCAGAAGTGACGCCACTTAGCTGACAAGTTTCTGTACAGAAACTTGGTCGCCAAGTTTGGCCACTTTCTAGAAGGCCATTAGGGCTGATCTCCTTGGGTTTAGGGTTTCTTAAGAGGGTGTTTAAGCTCAAGAAAGATCAAGGCTAAAAGCTTAGGGAAAATGCACTTGTTGTACAAAGTGCATTTCTGGTCCAGAAGTGAAAAAAAATTCTACAGCAAAAATATTACAATAAGTGATGCAATATTTTTGCATGGGAAGATGTTCCATGGTTCTAATAATATTTAGGAATTATCTCAGATTTTTCTGAGCAAGAAAAATTGAGGTTGCTTTGGAGCACAAAGTTCTGAAATGAACATAAGAGAGAAAAATGAATATTTTCCTTTTAGGCAAAATATTCATTTTATTATTTTCGGAATTTGTGGGAGGGATAAGGTAGATAGGTTACTTGGGTGAAAGCCAAGGATATGCCCAAGTGACAAGTCCATTTGAATTGATCCAAAAATCCAAATCAAATCAGGGCAAAAACCACGATGAAAACCAAGTCAGGAAAGAGAGAGAAGGTAAGTCCGATAAAAAGAGAGAAGGCAAAATCCAGGCTGTCACATGCTTGCTACTCATGGAGATGGGAAACCTCCTAAAACCCTCGATGCTCGTTATGTGCAAGATATTATGTACTACTTTGATAATCTTGAGAAAACCCCATTCAATTATGTTATGGGAGACACGTTGGATTAGCCTGAATACTTTAGGGATTATCGCTTGGCACAAAAAGGGAAACTATTATGGGATCAAATTCATATATTACATCGGTATGCTCGTCAACTATGCTTGATACATGATTATACTTGTTGCTCTAGGATGAAGGCTCCATACCTTCCCTTTTCATCCAAATTCAATGATAATAAAACCTTAGCTTCTTATGCTAATGGTGTATATGATTACTATGATGTGGAACAAATAGAAGAATTTGTTGCTTTTATGGGTGCTTATGAGATTGAATCTATGTTTAAAGAGTTTGATGATTTTGATGATTTAGTTTATAGGCCTGAAAATTTTGCTATACTTAAATATTGTTATAAGAATTATGAATACAATTACAATATTGATGCATTTATTGAGAAAGTCTCTGCTGTCGAAGAAGAGACTAATATTTTGCAGGAAGCTATGGAAGAAGAAATTGATGAAACTGTGAGCTCATTGGATGAAAAAGATGATGAGGAGAGCGAAGAACAAAAGGAGGAAGAGCGGATTAGCTATTGTAGGACCTTGAAGTATGTATAGAGGGGGCGTGATTAGACTACTTGACCAATAAAACTTAACTGAGGGAGTCCCGGACTAGGGGGTGTCCGGATAGCCGAACTATCATCATCGGCCGGACTCTAAGACTATGAAGATACAAGATTGAAGACTTCGTCCCGTGTCCGGATGGGACTTTCCTTGGCGTGGAAGGCAAGCTTGGCGATATGGATATGTAGATCTCCTACCATTGTAACCGACTCTGTGTAACCCTAGCCCTCTCTGGTGTCTATATAAACCGGAGGGTTTTAGTCCATAGGACAGAACAATAATCATACCATAGGCTAGCTTCTAGGGTTTAGCCTCCTTGATCTCGTGGTAGATCCACTCTTGTACTACCCATATCATCAATATCAATCAAGCAGGAGTAGGGTTTTACCTCCATCGAGAGGGCCCGAACCTGGGTAAAAACATCGTGTCCCCTGTCTCCTGTTACCATCCGCCTAGACGCACAGTTCGGGACCCCCTACCCGAGATCCGCCGGTACACGATCTCATGGAAGAAGAAATTGATGAAACTGTGAACTCATTGGATGAAAAAGATGATGAGGAGAGCGAAGAACAAAAGGAGGAAGAGCGGATTAGCTACTGTAGGACCTTGAAATATGTCTAGAGGGGGGGTGATTAGACTACTTGACCAATAAAAACTTAACCTTTTCCCAATTTTAGAGTTTGGCAGATTTTAGCTACTTTAGGACAAGTCAAGCAATCATCACACTATTCAAGCAAGCATGCAAAGAGTATATAGGCAGCGGAAATTAAAGCATGCAACTTGCAAGAAAGTAAAGGGAAGGGTTTGGAGGATTCAAACGCAATTGGAGACACGGATGTTTTTGGCGTGGTTCTGATAGGTGGTGCTATCGTACATCCATGTTGATGGAGACTTCAACCCACGAAGGGTAACGGTTGCGCGAGTCCACGGAGGGCTCCACCCACGAAGGGTCCACGAAGAAGCAACCTTGTCAATCCCACCATGGTCATCGCCCACGAAGGACTTGCCTCACTAGCGGTACATCTTCATGAAGTAGGCGATCTCCTTGCCCTTACAAACTCCTTGGTTCAACTCCACAATCTCGTCGGAGGCTCCCAAGTGACACCTAGCCAATCTAGGAGACACCACTCTCCAAGAAGTAACAAATGGTGCGTTGATGATGAACTCCTTGCTCTTGTGTTTCAAATGATAGTCTCCCCAACACTCAACTCTCTCTCATAGGTTTTGGATCTGGTGGAAAGAAGATTTGAGTGGAAAGCAACTTGGGGAAGGCTAGAAATCAAGATTCATATGGTAGGAATGGAATATCTTGGCCTCAACACATGAGTAGGTGGTTCTCTCTCAGAAATGGTAAGTTGGAAGTGTAGGTTCGTTCTGATGGCTCTCTCCACGAATGAAGAGGAGGTGGAGGGGTATATATAGCCTCCACACAAAATCTAACCGTTACACACAATTTACCAAACTCGGTGGGACCGATTCAACAGACTCGGTCGGACCGATTTAGTAAACCTAGTGACCGTTAGTGATTTTCGGTGGGACTGACATGCATCTCGGTGAGACCGATTCGGTTAGGGTTAGGTCATAACGTAATCTCGGTAAGACCAATTACACAAACTCGGTAAGACCGATTTGGTAATAAGCTTTCCAGAGAGTTGGTCAGGTAAACTCGGTGGGACTAATTTGCTCTTTTCGGTAAGACCGAAATGTTACAAAAAGGAAACAAAGAGTTTACATTGCAATCTCGGTGGGACCGATCGCTCACTTCGGTTAGACCGAAACGTTACGAAGGGAAACAAAGAGATTACAACCCCATCTCGGCGAGACCGAGATCCCTATCGGTAAGACCGATTTGCTTAGGGTTTGTGGAAGTGGCTATGACTTTTGGAATCGGTGGCGCCGGATAGGAAGATTCGGTGTGACCGATTTTGGCTTTGGGTTTAGGTCATTTGTGGATGTGGGAAAGTAGTTGAGGGTTTTGGAGCATATCACAAAGCACATGTAGCAAGAGGCTCATTAAGCAACACCTCATCCCTCCTTGATAGTATTGGCTTTTCCTATAGACTCAATGTGATCTTGGATCACTAAAATATAAAATGAAGAGTCTTGAGCTTTTGAGCTTGAGCCAATCCTTTGTCCTTAGTATTTTGAGGGATCCACTTTCATCATCCATGCCATGCCATTCATTGAGCTTTCCTGAAATAATAGTCTTGGAATAGCATTAACTCAATGAGCTATATGTTGTTATGAATTACCAAAACCACCTAGGGATAGTTGCATTTTCAATCTCCCCATTTTTTGTAATTGATGACAACATATAGATCAAAGCTTCGACAAATGATAATAAGATTGAATAATATCGTCGCTTTGAGAAGTATGTGATAAGCAAGAGCTCCACCTAAATTTGTGCATAGTTTAAGATTTGCTTTGGACTGCAAATGCACAATGAATTAGGCTCATGGGTTACTCTTCCATGTCACATACATCTTGGTGGAGCGCTCAAAATAATAAACATTGAATACATGCACTCATCACCAAGCATAGTGAATGATCACATAAGATAGATAGGATAATATCATCAAACATGCATAAGTGTAGCTTATGATCAAACACATGATCATCAATGTCTCACAAGCATAGTATCTCAACAAATCAAAGCAAACAAAGTTTTAAACCACCAAATAAAGCAAGAGAGAACAAAAGCAACACTCTCTCTCTCTCGAAGCCTATGATCTATACATTTTTCTTCCCCTTTGGCAACAAGTTACCAAAAAGTTCATAGAAAATGCATAGTGCTAGATCGACTCTCAGGCTTGATCTTCTGGTGGTGGTGTCTGATGACTCAGGGCGAAGGCTTGAGTTGAAGTAGAGGGTCTTTGGAGTGGATCTTTGGAGCTGGTTGCCTTTGGAACTGTAGGTCTTGTGGCTGGTGCTTGAAGTTGTTGCTCTAGTGTGCATCCTTTGCGCTGGCCCGACCTCTGGGCTCTGGGCACTCTGGCAAACACATTGGTTGTTGTCTTGCCTCGCTTCTCCTGCATGTCCTCCTGCGGCTACTCTACAATGGATCGAATCTCGATTACTTTGACATCAAGGTCATGGAATTTGAGTTCCATGATTCTCTCAAGGCTCTCCTGATTCTGAGTGAGGGTGGCCAGTCCCTTCTCAATCCTCATTGTAGATGCTATCAAGTAACCAAGCTGCTCCTGTTTTGTCTTCAAGAAATATTCAGATGCCTCCTCTTGAGTTGGCATCCTGGCAGCCTTCTCCTTCTTTGCCTTCTCCTTCTTTTCCTGAGCTTGAACTAATGTTGGATCATTCTCATTCATGACAACCTATTGTCCTCAAAGTCTGGATAAAGTGGGAAATGTTCCATATCCAACATATATTTCCATGTGCCCATCTTTGAGTTGATCAATTCCTGAATCTAAGGTGCATAGCCAAAGCTCCTCTTCTGATCTGCTGTAGTCCTCTTAATTGTTTCAATCATCAGGCTCATGACTTTAAACTTTTGTGGCACATCAAACACATGCAACATGTTGATGGCATGCCCTCTGATCATGTTATGGTCACCAAACTTGGGCAACAAAGTGTGCCTCAGAATCCAATTAATGGTTGGCAACCCTGACAGTAGAACGTGAACTGATCCAAACTTGTGAGTCTCAACTGCCTTGTCTGGAATCTCCTTGTACATGTGAGCCATTCAATTGTGATCCATCTTCTTCTTTGCATAGATATCCAGGTCATCCTCATTTTCCTTTGGGGCATTGATCAGACTTTCCCATTCTTCAACAGTTGACTGGTACCTTGTACCTTCAAACATCCAAACAATTCTTCCATCTGGATAAAAGTGTGCTATGGAGTAGAATTGCATGATAAGTTCATCATTCTAGTGGGTGAACTTCTGTCCAACAAAATCAGCAACTCCACAAGCAACAAAGCTCTCTTGGACTCCTGGATAGTGCTCTTCATTGTCCTTGATGTAGGTCCAGTCGACCCACCTCATGTCACAAACTATGAGCTTCTTATCCAACAGAATTGTCTCATAGAAGTCCTGCTGTTCCTTTGTGTGGAACCTGTAGTCAACAGCAGTTCTTCTTCTTGATGCATATGGATCTTCCATCCTCCACAGTCTCAGCCCTGAATACTTCCTGATCCTCATGTCCTCAGCCATAGGATGGGCATCATTGTGGTCTGGTATCTTGGGCTTGAGCTTTCTTAGGACTTGACCTTCTTCATCTTCTTCTTCAGCAACATTGGGCACTGGGGCCTTGTTTTTCTCAGCAGCTGGAATACTTCTAGTATTACTCTTTGGAACTTGCTTGGCCTTGGAGGCAGCTTTGGGTGCTTGAGGGAGTCCTGGACTAGGGGGTGTCCGGATAGCCGAACTATCATCATTGGCTGGACTCCAAAACTATGAAGATACAAGATTGAAGACTTCGTCCCGTGTCCGGATGGGACTTTCCTTGGCGTGGAAGCCAAGCTTGCCGATACGGATATGTAGATCTCCTACCATTGTAACCGACTCTGTGTAACCCTAGCCCTCTCCGGTGTCTATATAAACCGGGGGGTTTTAGTCCGTAGGACACACAACAATCATACCATAGGCTAGCTTCTAGGGTTTAGCCTCATTGATCTCGTGGTAGATCTACTCTTGTACTACCCATATCATCAATATTAATCAAGCAGGAGTAGGGTTTTACCTCCATCGAGAGGGCTCGAACCTGGGTAAAAACATCGTGTCCCTTGTCTCCTGTTACCATCCGCCTAGACACACAGTTCGGGACCCCCTACCCGAGATCCGCCGGTTCTGACACCAACATTGGTGCTTTCACTGAGAGTTCCTCTGTGTCGTCGCCTATAGGCCCGATGGCTCCTTCGATCATCAACAACAACGCGGTCCAGGGTGAGACTTTTCTCCCTGGACAGATCTTTGTATTCGGCAGCTTCGCACTGCGGGCCAATTCACTTGGCCATCTGGAGCAGATCGAAGCTTCGCCCCAGCCATCGAGTCGATTCGGAAGTTTGAACTACGGCCGACATCGCGGAGACTTGATCTTCGACGGATTTGAGCCACAGCCAGGCATGCCGCACTGTCACGATGGGCATGATTTAGCTGTGCTGCCGGACAGTGCCCTGGAGGCCACACAAGTGTCCGCTCCGACCCTTCGTTCGGAGCAGACGGCGCCAATCGAGATGGGTGGTTGGACACCACCTTGGGGGCTGCTACCTCTACGGCGATGGAGCCGAATACCGACCCTGTCCCTCATGAAGCTCGTGACTCCAAGGTGCCGTACTCCTCTCCGGACCCTGAACCTTCCGCGCCCTTGCCAATCGAATCCGATTGGACGCTGATCATGGAGTTCACCGTTGCGGACATCTTTCAGCACTCGCCTTTCGGCGACATCTTGAATTCGCTAAAGTGTCTCTCTTTATCAGGAGAGCCCTGGCCGGATTATGGTCAGAACGGTTGGGATGCGGACGACGAAGAAATTCAAAGCCCACCCACCACCCACTTTATAGCCATCGCCGATGACTTAACCGATATGCTAGACTTGACTCAAGACATCGGCGGTATGGGCGGCGATGCGGAGCGACCAGAACCAGCACCCACAGGGTACTGGAAGGCCACCTCAACTCACGATGTATATATGGTGGATACACCTAAAGGAAGCGATAACGAGGAACAACGGGACGCTGCGAAGGATAAATCCCCCGAAAAACAGCCGAAATGGCGACGCAAGCGCCGCCAAAAGTCCCGCCTCGACAACGACAGCACCCATGTATACCCAGCCATAGAGCAGGGAGAACCGATGGACGACGAACATGCCCCCGAGCAACTATCCGAACAGGATGAATTAAATAAGCAATCCACCCCCGACAAAAACAACAGTCCGGATGATCTCACACCGGACACATCGTTGGAGCAGAAGAACCTCCACAAAAGGCTCGTCTCCACTGCTCGAAGCCTGAAGAAGCAGAAGCGGAAGCTCAAAACAGCGGAAGACGTACTCAGAATGAGATGGAGCAAAGTACTCAAGATCGCAGACAAATACAGCGACAGTCGCCAAGCAAAGAGCTACCCAAAGCGCAAACTATTGCCCGAATTTGACGAGGAGGCCGTAGAGCCCCCACAATCAAAAAACTACGAGGCCGCCCGGTCGGATGGACGACCACATGGCAAACAAATAGCGGCAAGCGGCACCGCACACAAGCCGTCAGGTGATCCATATAAGGATCCTCGTAAAGAAGACAGCCCGGTCAGGTCCATTTATGGGTCCAGAAAGCAAGCTTCAGAAAGCAAAACAACACGTCGAGTATTCGAAAATCACAGCACACCCAAATACAGGGGTTCCGCACACCCCTTATGTTTCACCGATGAGGTACTGGATCATGAATTTTCAGCGGGATTCAAACCCGTAAACATAGAGGCATACGACGGAACAACAGACCCTGGAGTCTGCATTGAGGATTACATCCTGCACATACATATGGCCAGAGGAGACGACCTCCACGCCATAAAATACCTACCCCTCAAGCTCAAAGGGCCAGCCCGGCATTGGCTCAAAGGCCTCCCAGAAAATACCATTGGAAGTTGGGAAGAGCTCGAGGATGCGTTTCGGGCTAATTTTCAGGGGACTTATGTTCGCCCTTCGGATGCAGACGATTTAAGTCACATAACTCAACAGCCCGGAGAGTCAGCCCGCAAATTCTGGAACAGGTTCCTCACCAAAAAGAACCAAATAGTCGACTGTCCGAACGCCGAAGCCTTAGCAGCCTTCAAACATAACGTCCGAGACAAATGGCTCGCCAGACACCTCGGCCAGGAAAAGCCAAGCACAATGGCCGCACTAACAAGCCTCATGACCCGCTTTTGCGCGGGAGAGGATAGCTGGCTGGCAAGATGCAGTACTAGCAACCCAAGTACATCCGAAGTCAGGGATGGAAATAGGAAACCACGACGCAAAAAGGACCAGCGCCGAACTAAGGGAAACGGCCCAAAGAGCGCGGCAGTCAACGCCGGGTTCAAAAGCTCTCGACTGAACAACAAAACACTGCCTCTCAAGGACAACAGCGACGAGCTATCCAACCTAAACAAAATCTTGGACAAGATATGCCAAATCCACAGCGCCTCTGGGAAGCCTGCAAACCATACCCCCAGAGATTGTTGGGTCTTCAAACAGTCTGGCCAACTTAATGCCGAACACAAGGGGCTCAAAACACCAAGTGAGGACAATGACGAACTCCACAAGCAGAGCACCGGCAAACAAAGGAATTTCCCACAAGAGGTCAAAACAGTAAATTCACTTCATGTGATAACAGGCAAAAATAGAGCAGCGCCCATTAAAATGCGCGCCGCACGGTCCACCCCAGCGGAGTCCATACACTGGATGTCAAAACCAATCACCTTCGACCATCAGGATTAATCCGGAAGTATCCGGAACGTAGGATGGACTGCCCTGATATTAGATCCTATAACCGACGGACTGCAATTTACACAAGTCCTAATGGACGGAGGCAGTGATCTAAACCTGCTATACCAGGACACAATCCGCAGAATGGGGATAGACCCAACCAAAATACGCCATAGCGACACTCCCTTTAAAGGAGTGATGCCAGGCCCATATGCCCATTGTACGGGCTCTCTACCACTATAAGTTGTGTTCGGCTCATCCGACAACTCCCGTCGCGAAAAGCTAGTCTTCCACATCGCCCCATTTAAAAGTAGCTACCAAGCACTATTGGGACGCGAAGCTTTCGCCCGCTTTAACGCAATACCGCATTATGCATCTCTTACACTCAAAATGCCCGGTCCACGCGACATAATCTCATTAAAGGGAAACCTCAAGTGTTCCTCGAATAAGGAAGAAAGTGAGACTGCCTTTACAGCCACACATTAATTCGGCTTTGCCGATCAAAGCCCCCAAACAGGTCATCCAGACCCCGGACACGGTTAGGCGAGTCCGGCGCAAATAAACAAGGGGCTTACCAGCCGCGTACCCCCTTACAAGGGGTTGCACGCATGTACAATAAGAGACAATAAAGCTCAATTTTATTCTTTTTTGAATTATACTCTGTTTATACATTTTTCGCACGATCCTTTTTCAAACTAAGTTCTTCTCTTTTACAGATGAACACCGTGCTACGCCCGTCCAGGATACGGCACAACGGAGACACACGCGCAGACGTGCAGTAGGGACCCGTTACAAGGATTCTTTTCAGATTAAAACCCTGCGTAAACCTTTCTTACTGTCTCTTGTTGATACACATCCCCGGTTCCTCACTATAACCGAGGAGGAGGCTGGCATTTTGGCATCGTCTGCGTCAGAAATTTTGCGCGTACCTGGACACCAGGGGCTTATGGCATTGTTCTGCCCGTTTTCATAAAGACCGAATACCTTAGGGAGTGTTCGGCGTCTCGAGTTAGGCCTTATATGCATCAGCTCCGAATCATGTCTTTGGTCAAATGTTGGGTTTGCCCGGCTCCTGTGTTTTGCTGCCTTACATTCCGCTCTATCGCCTAACGTGGAACCAGGAGAACTACTGCGATTGTGCCCCGGTTCATCCAGGTGAGCACCTCAGTAGAGAAAGCCGAAAACTGACTGTCATGATAAAGTGAAAGACTGGTCAACCACTCGATCGACCACTGGAATGTTTAGAATTCCTCCGCTTTAACGAAGGACCGTTTCCCGGTCAGGCACATACACGCCCCGAAATTCGGAGAGCACAGTGCCCCTAGGGGCTATATAGTAGCCCCACCATTGAACTCCTATGGCTAAGTGAAAGTGATAAAGCATTATAGTCTGGTTGCCTAGTTTGCTACGCTATCACCTCCTTCACAGGACCAAGACGTTGTGAAAATGCGCTATTTCTTGCAAACACCCACGCACTATGTGCGTGGGGGCTGAAGCCGAAGACTGCCATCTTTCAGGTTATATACACATATACGTTAACGGCCACATAGGAGGAATTTCAACACTTGAACGCACAAGTATAAAAAGCCCTTATATTATATTCGAAGCATGGCTTCACAAATCATACATGTCATTTGAACATAACATTTTTCGAGCATTGCATCTCTATTAAACGAGCGCCCTGCAGGACTTCCCCCAAAATAGTGCTCGGCTGGTAATCGGCTCCTGTCCGAATCCTGGGAAGCAACGTCGGTGGCCTCCATCTCTGCCCAGTATGTTTTGACACGGGCGAGCGCCATCCGTGCACCCTCTATGCATGCCGATCGCTTCATCGCCTTGATATGCGGCACCGCATCAAGGAACTGTTGCACCAAGCCAAAATAACTCTTCGGCTCAGGCCTTTCCGGCCACAGATGAGCCACGACATCCTTCATGGCAAGTCCGGACAACCTATTCAGCTCAGCCCACTCAGCTAACCGATCGGTCAATGGAAGTGGACGCTCCGGACTATGGAATTGCGACCAAAAAAGCTCTTCCATCCCGTGATCCTTCTGGCCTCGGAAGTGTTTCCTCCAGCCAATGATGATTTTACACATGGAAAATCCCCATTGGTCGGGGCTGTTAACGGGTTATCGGATCCAAAACCCGACCCGATAGCTTAACGGCGTTCCATTATGGTGGATGCCACGTGTCGGTCACCCTTGACGAATGCACTTCTGTGACGCGCGATTTATCGTCATGGAAGTGGACACTTCCGTGATGATAATTTTGGTAATGTCATGGAACACTTCTCGACAAAGACAGTATGACTATCTTGATTCTGTCATAAAATCGTCATGGATGTACATGCATGACAAAAAATACAACCTACTGTGACAAACACGTATCATCACGGAAGTGTATTTTTTTGTAGTGTAATGACTTCACATATAAAGAGTATGATGAATAAAAGTTGTTGAGAGTTGACAAACATAGTTTTGGTCATCGTTGCAATTAATAGGAAGTAATGAATAAAGGGAGGTTCTCACATATAAATATACTATCTTGGACATCTTTTATGATTGATAGCACTCATTAAAATATGACATGCTAAAAAGTTGATGTTGGACAAGGAAGACAATGTAATGGGTTATGTTTTCTTATATCCGAAATAAAGTATATTGTCATGGATCATCCAACATGTTGAGCTTGCCTTTCTCCCTCATGCTAGCCAAATTCTCTGCACCAAGTAGAGATACTACTTGTGCTTTCGAATATCCTTAAAACCAGTTTTGCCATGAGTGTCCACCATACCTACCTATGGATTGAGTAAGATCCTTCAAGTAAGTTGTCATTGTTGCATGCAATAAAAATTTCTCTCTAAATATGTATGATCTATTAGTGTGGAGAAAATAAGTTTTATACGATCTTGTGATATGGAAGAAATAAAAGCGACGGACTGCATAATAAAGGTCCCTATCACAAGTGGCAATATAAAGTGACGTTCTTTTGCATTAAGATTTTGTGCATCCAACCATATAAGCATATGACAACCTCTACTTCCCTCTTCAAAGGGCCTATCTTTTATTTTTGTCTTATGTCTTATGCAAGAGTCGTGGCGATCTTCACCTTTCCTTTTTCCAATTTATTCTTTGGCAAGCACATTGTGTTGGAAAGATCCTGATATATATATATATATATATATCCAATTGGATGTAAGTTATCATAAACTATTATTGTTGACACTACCCTTGAGGTAAAAGGTTGGGAGGCAACACTATAAGCCCCTATCTTTTTCTGTGTCCGATTAATACTCCATACCCATAAGTATTGCGTGAGTGTTAGCAATTGTGAAAGACTATATGATAGTTGAGTATGTGGACTTGCTGAAAAGCTCTTCTATTGACTCTTTCCGATGTTATGATAAATTGCAAGTGCTTCAATGACTGAGATTATAGTTTGTTAGTTTTCAATGAAGTTTCTGATTCATACTTTACATTGTGAATAGATTGTTACTTTAGCATAAGAAATCATATGACAATATATATATGTTGCTGTTATAAGAATGATCATGATGCCCTCATGTTCGTATTTTATTTTATCGACACCTCTATCTCTAAACATGTGGACATATTTTTCGTTATCGGCTTCCGCTTGAGGACAAGCGAGGTCTAAGGTTGGGGGAGTTGATACTTCCATTTTGCATCATGCTTTTATATCGATATTTATTGCGTTATGGGTTGTTGATACACATTATGTCACAATACTTATGCCTTTTCTCTCTTATTTTACAAGGTTTACACGAAGAGGGAGAATGTCGGCAGCTGGAATTCTGGGCTGGAAAAGGAGCAAATATTAGAGACCTATTCTGCACAACTCCAAAAGTCCTGAAACTCCATGAAAGTCAGTTTTGGAATATATTAAAAATATTGGGCGAAGAAAACACCGGAGGGGGGCCACACCCTGTCCACGAGGGTGGGGGGCGCGCCCTACCCCCCTAGGCATGCCCCCTGCCTCATGGGCCCCCTAACAGGCCTCCGGTGCCCATATTTTGCTATATGAAGTATTTTGCCTTGGAAAAAATCAGAAGGAAGCTTTCGGGACGAAGCGCCGCCGTCTCGAGGCGGAACCTGGCGAAACCAATCTAGGGCTCCGGTGGAGCTGTTCTGCCGGGGAAACATCCCTCCAGGAGGGGGAAATCATCACCATCGTCATCACCATCGATGCTCTCATCAGGAGGGGGTCAATCTCCATCAACATCTTCACCAGCACCATCTCATCTCAAACCCTAGTTCATCTCTTGGATCCGATCTCTGTCTCAAAACCTCAGATTGGTACATGGGGGTTGCTAGTATTGTTGATTACTCCTCGTAGTTGATGCCAGTTGGTTTATTTGGTGGAAGATCATATTTTCAGATCCTTTATGCATATTAATACCCCTCTGATTATGAACATGAATATGATTTGTGAGTTGTTACGTTTGTTCCTGAGGACATGGGAGAAGTCTTTCTATAAGTAGTCATGTGAATTTGGTATTCGTTCGATATTTTGATGAGATGTATGTTGTCTTTCCTCTAGTGGTGTTATGTGAACGTCGACTACATGACACTTCACCATTGTTTGGGCCTAGGGGAAGGCATTGGGAAGTAATAAGTAGATGATGGATTGCTAGAGTGACAGAAGCTTAAACCCTAGTTTATGCGTTGCTTCGTAAGGGGCTGATTTGGATCCATATGTTTCATGCTATGGTTAGGTTTAGCTTAATACTTCTTTTGTAGTTGCATATGCTTGCAAGAGGGTTTAATCATAAGTGGGATGCTTGTCCAAGAAGGGCAATACCCAAGCACCTGTCCACCCACATATCAGATTATCAAAGTAACGAACGTGAATCATATGAGCATGATGAAAACTAGCTTGACGATAATTCCCATGTGTCCTCGGGAGCGCTTTTCTTTATATAGGAGTTTTGTCCAGGCTTGTCCTTTGCTACAAAAAGGATTGGGCCACCTTGTTGTACCTTGTTTACTTTTGTTACTTGTTGCCCGTTCCAAATTACTTTATCACAAAACTATCTGTTACCGATAATTTCAGTGCTTGCAGAGAATACCTTACTAAAAACCGCTTGTCATTTCCTTCTGCTCCTCGTTGGGTTCGACACTCTTACTTATCGAAAGGACTACGATAGATCCCATATACTTGTGGGTCATCAGTGGTTAGAATATTGATATAATCAACCGCAATTATTAGTACCCAGTCATTCCAAATTCCCGCGGTTGCGCAGTTCTCAATGTGATAATTACGCACACGCGTTGGAGCTTCCAAATATGAAACAAACATTTTCATACTCCCTCCGTACCAGCGACCAAGGTGGGGAAAAATGAGAGAACCTGATGTTTTGTTTGCTAATCAATACCATTGCGTGGAGAAAATTGACCATTGCATGTTATGCTAAGTAATTCAAAGTCATAGAATGCATACAAGCCCCACGACTCCTATTGGTTGATTTCTTTTTTTAGGGCAAAAAACAGGGGACGAGTTTTGGCATTACTTGGTTTTCATAATGTGACTTATGCACCTGTACGAACGGAGTAGGACAATTGGCAAACAATACTTGAAGATGATCTTATTGATGAAGCCAGTAATAATCAAACAAAACCCCTAATCATCATTACAAACAACGCATAGAAGATGGTTAATGCGACAACCACAACTACACATGCTAGTTCCTTCTTGTCTCTTGCTTTCATCTGTTGCATGTGATTGATTCTTTCTTACTTCATGATACTGATTCTACACTCCAGATCAGCCAGTTTCTTCTTCAGCTTTACGTTATCTTCTTCGAGCTTGATGCACTTTGAGTCTTGCCCAGCGGCATGTTCGGCCGACCGGCCCGCGTATTATTCAGGCTATTGATTTGTTTTGGGCCTATATTTGGCCTATTGGGATGTACAAAAAACAAAAAAAGTCAGAAAAATGGGTCGTGCCATCACGCGGGTCTGGCCTCGCAACTCAGGGTGGGCCCATGTCGGGGACGTCCCACTTAGCCACATGCTAGGACACACACGGGGCTTGTGGCTGGACAAAACCTATTTGGCGCTGTAGGCGCCGGTTTCTTCGGTTTTCTGCAAACCGGCGCCTGCAGGCGCCTTAGCTGGGCTTGCCCCGTTTAGCTCTTTCGTTCGTGTATTCAAAGCGCAAAAAATCCGCGATATCTGGGAATAGAACCAAGGACTTGCTGGTTCAGGCGCGAAGTGGTAACCACCCATAGGACCTTGATGCACTAAGTTCCATCACTTTCCCTACTTATCATCTTTTCTTTCCTTTTTTTTGTTTTTTGTTTTTTCTATTTATGTTTTTCTATTTTCTGTTTTATTTTTCCTTCTTGCTCGTTCGATGTTTTCGTTCAAATCCATCCACATTTCTAAAAATTGATAACCTTTTTTAAGATTCGATGAAATTTTTTCCTAATTCAATGAACTTTTTAAAAATTTGATAAAAAAATTTCCAAATCCGATGAACTTTTTCCAAGATTGATGAATTGTTCCTTCAAATTTGTGACCTTTTTTCAAAACTGCTGAAAGTTTTTTCTGAAAATGATGAACTTTTTTCTAAAATGATGAACTTTTTAAACTTTTTCCAAAATCGGTGAACTATTTTATGTTTGTGAACTTTTCTTCGAAAATTATGAAATATTTCTCAAAATCAATTAACCTTTTTTAAGTTTGTGAACTTTTGTCTCAAAATCCATTAACGATTTTTTAAAAAAAATCTAAATGATAAATAAATCACGCCGCCGTACTACTTCATGTGCTGTTAGTGCTATTAAAGTTACAGTTGTCCAAATGCCATGGTGGTCAGCTAAGCTAGAACAAGGCCTGACTTGCGAGCGATGTGAGTTCGATTCCTGAAGCAGCTCCGTTATTGCGTTTTTCTGTCGATTTTAGTTCGCTACGCTTTCCTTCGCGGGCCGGCCGAACAACTCCCTTATGGCTGGCACGCCTGGCCCCGTCCCAAGTGGCCAGGTTTGTTGGCACGCCTGGCTTCATCAGATCACGGGAACCATTACCTAAAGATTTTTTTTAGAACGCTGCAGTAACGTATCAACCTTATCGTATCATTAGTTGGCTCGCTGGCATAGCTGGTTTGGTTCACTTCATCTTTTGGTTTTCTTTTCTTTTTTCTGTTTTCATTAGTTTTGTTTGTTTCTTTCTCGGATTTTTATTTTCTTTGATTTTCTATGTTTTTTCACCGGTTTTCTTTGTTTCCCTATCGGTTTCAATTGTTTTTCCTTTGTTTTTATTTTTTTTTGCTTTTTCTTGGTTTTCACATGTCTTTTCTTTTCTTTCTTAGTTTCTCCATTTTTTCAGATTTCTTTTTTTTCATCAGTTTTCTTCGTACTTTGTTTCTTTCCCTTTTCACTCTTTTTATTATTTTGCACTAGTTTTCTTTGTTTTTCATTTTATTACTTATTTGGTTTCTTTTTTTCAGTTTTTTGTTGGTTTCATGATTTTCTTCGGTTTCTCTTGTTTTTTGTTTCCTTTTCTTTTATAGTTTCTCGATTTTCAATACACATTCAACATTTTTGTATACATCAGGAATTTTTTTATACACGTGTTTATTTCTTTAATTACATGATTAATATTTTTTAATCTCATATTTTTATGCCTATTTTTTTCTATATGCATTGCTCATTCTTTGTGTATATCTACATTTTTTGTAATACACGGTACATGAAGTGCCTTGGTCATAGGCACCGGTTTCTGTCCGTTACGTCTGGCGGGATCTAGGTTGGTTTCATAGACCAATACTAGTCTTTCATGTGCAATTTGTTCTCACTCGTGGGCACCTAGGACCATCTATTCGGTCGGTCGCCCATCCCCAGATCTCTCCAAACCAAGCACGCTTAACTTTAGAGTTCTTTGCGAGTGGGCTCTTGGAAAAGTAGAAATTCCTTTTTTTTGCTGGGGAAAAAATTTCATTACTCAAGGAGGCCTCTCAGCCTTAACCAAGTTTACAAGAAAGTCCGGCCCTCCTGCGAACCAGATTGTCGTGCAGGGGGTACTCCGACCATACGCAGCCAATACATGACTAGCGTTGTTCTACCAACGGCTACACTGCGCAAATACAACCTCTCTAGCCTCAGGGGCTGCTAGACTGCTAATCTCTTCAACGAGAGACCGGTGTTGCGATCTATCTGTCGTGGGTGCTTTGAGCATCGCCACAACCTCCGCACTATCCATCTCAACAATGATAGGCATCATCGTCCTGTGTAGGGCAAGGTCCAGACCTTCTCTACACGCCGAGAGCTCCGCCTCCAGCGCACTCTCACATGAGCGAATTTCTCTGCATGCGATATAGATGATATCCCCTCCATCATCTTGAAGGATCATACCTCCTCCCGCTGCTCCTGTGGCTGCAACAAAGCTGTCGTCTGTGTTAAGTTTGGCCCAGCCCGCACTAGGGGGGGCCCAACTCGGCTGCGCCGTCGCTATCCTGCAGGGTTGCACGCATGGCGGGCCTTTGCAAACCACCATCTTCCCCTTCTCCATATTGGCCTACGGATGTTGCTGGATTCATAATAGTGAAATAATGTAGCCATGTAAGTATCGACGAGAGGCCTCGGCAGGAGGTGTCGATTTGTCATGGGTAATCTCATTGCGAACATGCCATACTCTCCACATGATCATGAGGACCACCAGCCTCGCCGTCTCATCCAGGGGTTCCAACAAGGCGAATAGCCACTCTGGCCCCGTGTCCCGGATGGTCTCCACCTTGGGTATGTTCCAGTCCATCGCCATGAGTCTCCGTAGCTCCCTTGCCAGTGGGCACCTGCAAAGCGCGTGGAATCCGTCCTCGCGTTCAACACCACTTAGGGGGCAGACGTCAGTATCCTCGAGGTGCCGTGAAGCCTTGTTGGCCCAAGTAGCAAGTGAATTTGTGACAACCCTCCATGCAAACACGCGTACCTTAGGGGCAGCAGGACACCCCCATATGATCTTCCAGATGGCGTGACGACCATCCGGTGCCCTGCTCATGGCAGTGGCCAATGGACGCTCGCGCTCGTCCATTGCCAGGCGGTACGCAGATCGGACGGTGAAGATACCGTTCTTCTCCGGCGCCCAGGCGATGATATCGTCGGTGACGCGTGGCGAGGTCCGGATGCTAGTAATGACGGCGACATCCGCCGGCAGGAAGTAGCGCTGTAGTAGTCCAGTGCGCCAAGAGCCCTCGCCGTCGGGGAGCTCGGCCACCATCCGCACGCGGCAAGTGCCCTGCTGAGTGATGGGCTGACGAGAGGGCTCCCGTGGCAACCATCGGTCCCGCCATATGCGAATGTCTTGACCGTTCCCAACACGCCATATGATGCCTCGAGGTCATGTTGGATAACCTGCCAGGTCGGGGAGGAGTTCCCAGAGAGAAGACCGTGTCCTCAAGGCGTCCATCATGGTAGTATCGGGCCTTTAACACCTGCGCCCACAAACTGGTGGGTTTAGTAAGCAAACGTCAGGCCTGCCTCGCTAGGAGAGCCTGGTTAAAAAGGCGGAAATCTCTGAACCAAAGACCACCCTTGCTTTTCTGAGCCTGGATCTTTGTCCACGCAAACTAGTGCGTCTTCCTCTTGCCCTCAGAGGCGCCCCACCAGAAGTTGTGAACCATTCTATTCAGGTCATCACAGATTGACATATAGGCATCTTAAAAACACCCATAATATAAGTGGGAATAGCTTGGGCAACTGCATTAATCATGGTTTCCTTACCGGCGAGAGAGAGGGTGTCACCCCAAGCAATAATCCTCTTCAATAACCGAGATTGCAGATTCTGAAATGTACCTCGTGACATGCGTCCTTCGAGCGTTGGGAGCCCTAGATATTTCGCCTCAAAAGTGACAGTACCTATCTTTAATGTAGTTCTCACCGCCTCCTGTTTGTCCAGAGCACAAGCTGAACCAAAGAGAGCACTAGGTAGAAATTCCTTATTGATATGAGTAGTATACCATTTCTATTAAGCCGGATGTGGGAGCGCCCCACGTTTGTATCCCATGGTCAATATTGTTTTATGCACATTTTTTATATTTTTCAAATACAAGTTTAATTTTTTTAATACATGGTCAATATTATATATATATATATATATATATATATATATATATATATATATATATTACAAAGAATTTCAAATGCTTGATTAATATTTTTCAAATACAAGATTAACATTTTTCTATACATATTTAACATTTTCAAATGCTTGATTAACATTTTGAAATAATTGTTCAATATTTTTTGAATGCTTGATTAGCATTTGAAGTACATGATCAAAATTTCATACACATTGCTTTTTTTGTATACATTTTTGTAGTCATAAGAAACATTTTACCTGGACACATTAAAAAAATTCAAATGCTTGGTTAACATTTTCAAATGTTTTATGTAGATTGTTTTCTATGATTTTGTCTGTATTTAGAATATTTTGGAGTATAAAAAAAGAAAAATATATATGTACTCCCTCTGTCCCGTAATATAAGAGCGTATTTTACACTAACGGAAAACGAAATCAAAGAACGTGAAAAAAACATTTTTTTAGGGGTGGAAAACATTTATTCATCACCAAAATCCACATGTTGTGGGATACATCGAGGGTCATGGCGATTGCCTAGCTGGACATGGCGGCCCGTACCCTGAGAAAGAGAAAAACGAGCTAATATATGTGCTTCATGATTAACAGCGCGCCCCTCGAAAATGAAAACAGGATTAAACAAAGTAGCTTTGGCCCTAATCTCACGAATAATCGCCCCATGAGCCCCTAGTGTTCCTTTTGAGATGTCGGACACCACTTGCTTGCAGTCGGTGGAGATCACAAAGTTCGTCAAGTTTAGATCCTTCGCAAGGGCTAGTGCCTCCCTGCAAGCTATGGCCTCCAGCGTTGTTGGGTTGCAAACACCATAAACAACCAGCGCCGAGCTTCCCAGGTAATTTCCTCTGTCATCCCTGCAGACAGCAGCTGCTGCTCACCTCGCTCATGCCGAACCGTAGCGTCAACATGGATTTTTGCGTATCCCTATGGTGGTGCCTTGGCTCTGGGCCGGGTAGCTGTAGAAGGTATAGTTGCTTGGGCTGCTGATGGGTTTTGTTGTCCTGCTATTATCTGTAGATCAGCGATGAACCTGCGAATGAAGGCTTGAGTTGACTGTGGACTCTGAAAAATGCCTTCGTGTATTGCTTTCCTCCTGGACGACCAGATGGCCCACAAGGTGACCGATAACAGCACAAACATGTCATGCGGCAGTGTTTCCTTCAATGTGAACAGCCAATGCTTGGCAGAAGGCTCAGTCACCATCATCATTTAATGTGCTAGCTCGTTGTCGCTCAACACCCAAACGCGTCTGGACGCCGAACATTCCACCAGGGAGTGCCTCCTTGAATCTAGAGCTCCACACAAACCGCAGCTGGCCGAGTCAGTCATATGTCGGTGTGCTCTTACGTCGTTGCTTGGCGAGGAATGTTTTGAAAGACGCTAGAGAAACATTCAAACCTTTGCAGGAACACTCGTTTTCCACATAGATTTCCATGCACCTTCCTCCGCATTTGTACTTGACGAGCCAGAGTTGCCCTCAAGCCAAGCCTCTCTCCGTTGCTTGGTGGCCACAGGCATTCTGTATGAAGGTTTCACTGAAAAAACGCCATGCTTCTCATGATGCCAACTCCAGAAATCAGGCAAATTGCGGGTACATAGGGGAATCCCCGTTACCACTCGAGCATCCATTGGCAAAAAAGTCGCTTCAACCTTAGCCCTGTCCCATGACATGGACATGTGGTCGATTAACTCTGACACTCTGGAAGGTGGGGTTGCTATCAAACACCCATACGGGCGCATCATCTCGTCCCGTGGTAGCCAATTGTCACGCCATATGTATGTAGTCTCTCTGTTGCCGACCCGCCTGATAAATCCTTGTTTTAGGGTATCTCTTCCTTCCACTATAGCTCTCCAAACTTGGTTAGGATAACCACCCAGGTTTTCTTGGAGAATGTCAGACTGTGGATAGTAAATGCTTCTCAAAATTCTAGCACTTAAAGTCTCAGGATGCTATAATAACCGCCACGCTTGCCTGGCTAGCATGGCAAGGTTGAACAATTCAAAATCCTTGAAACCGAGGCTGCCCATCCCTTTTGGTTGTGTCATTGTATGCCAGGAGACCCAATGTGGTTTTCTTTTTCCTTCCTTGCTACCCCACCAAAACTTCCTTATCAACATATTCAGATGTTCGCGTAAACCTCTAGGCAGTTTGAAGCATGACATGGAGACAATAGGCACCGCTTGAGCAACTGATTTGACTAGAACTTCCTTGCCAACTGTCGACATGGTATTTTCAATCCATCTCTCACCTTGCTCCACAAACAGTCCTTTAAATACTTAAAAGCCTCGTTTTTTGAATTTTCAATATCTGACGGCATCCCCAAGTATTTCTCATTAAGAGTTTCATTGGGAACATTCAACAAACCTTTTATCTCCACCCGTGTGCTCTCGGGGACCCCCTTGCTAAAGAAGATCGAGGATTTTGAGTAATTAATCCGTTGCCCTGTTACCTGATAATAAATATTCAGCACCTGGTTTACCTTAGTAGCACCCATACCATTGGCCTTGAAGAACAGCAGGCTGTCATCTGCAAATAGAAGATGATTCACTGGTGGCACCGTAGGTGCTACTTGTAAACCATGCAAATTGGATGACTCTTCTCTAGATTTTAAAAGGCACGAAAGTCCATCTGCTGCCAACAAGAACAAGTATGGAGATATTGGGTCCCCCTGTCTGATTCCTCTCGAAGGTGTAAACTCTTGCAATTTCTTCCCATTAAATAGAACAGAAAACTTCACTGTAGTTACTAGGCTCATCACAATATCCACCCATCTGCCAGTGAAGCCCAGCTTAAGCATATAGCCCTCAAGTACTCCCACTCGACCCTGTCATAGGCTTTCATCATATCAAGCTTCAAAGCACATGACTGATGCTTTTTGGCTTTGTTCCTTTTCATAAAGTGCAAGCACTCATAAGCTGTAATGATGTTGTCCGTATCAATCTGCCCGGGACAAAAGCCGACTATTCCTCAGAAATGATGTCAGGTAAGACTGATAAGCCTGTTAGCTATTACCTTTGACGCTATGTTGTACAAGACATTGCATAAGCTAATGGGACGAAACTGAGCCAGTAGTGTGGGTTTTTTTACCTTAGGGATCAAAACCAATACCGTTTCATTGATGCACTCGGCTGACTCTGTGCCCTCCACTATTCTCAAAACCACCCTTGTAACATCATCGCCACACACTTCCCAATGACGCTGAAAAAATGTGCAGGATATCCATCAGGACCTGGAGCTTTAATAGGGAACATCTGGACTAGTGCGGTCTTGACTTCATCTCGACTATACAGAGCATTGAGTGTGTCATTCATAGCCTGAGTTACTGAAAGCACAAGTGCTCCCTAGGTGGTTTTGGTAATTAATGTCAACATATCTCTTGTTGGACTAACATCTTTATCTAGTATGTTTCAGATAAGTTCAACAATGGAGTGGCATGGACTAAAGGATGTGTGAACTCCTTCAAGATGCTAAGGACAAAGGATTGGCTCAAGCTTCAAGCTCAAGACTCTTCATTTTACATTTTAGTGATCCAAGATCACATTGAGTTTATAGGAAAAGCCAATACTATCAAGGAGGGATGAGGTGTTGCTTAATGAGCCTCTTGCTTCATGTGCTTGGTGATATGCTCCAAAACCCTCAACTACTTTCCCACTTCCACACATGTCCTAAAACCTAAAGTCAAATTCGGCCCCACTGATTCTTTCTATCTGGCGCCACCGAGTTTGAATGTCACAACCACTGCCACAAACCCTAGGCAAATCGGTCTCACCGATAGGGATCTCGGTTTCACCAAGATGGGATTGTAATCTCTTTGTGTATGTCCATTACCAAAATCGGTCTCACCGAGTTTGAGCAATCGGTACTACCGAGATTACAATGCAAACTTCCTGGTTGACTCATTACCAAAATCGGTCCCACCGAGTTTGTGTAATCGGTCAAACCGAGTTTGCCTGACCAACTCTCTGGAAAGCTCATTACCAAAATCGGTCTCACTGAGTTTGTGTAATCGGTCTTACCGAGATTACGTTATGCCCTAACCCTAACCATTTCGGTCCTACCGAGTTGCATATCGGTCCCACCGAAAAACCTAACGGTCACATTATTTGCTAAATCGGTCTGACCGAGTTTAATGATTTGGTCCCACTGAGTTTGGTAAATTGTGTGTAATGGTTAGATTTTGTGTGGAGGCTATATATACCCCTCCACCTCCTATTCATTCGTGGAGAGAGCCATCAGACTGAACCTACACTTCCAGCATACATTTTCTGAGAGAGAACTACCTACTCATGTGTTGAGGCCAAGATATTCCATTCCTACCATATGAATCTTGATCTCCAGCCTTCCCCAAGTTGCTTTCCACTCAAATCTTCTTTCCATCAGATCCAAATCCTATGAGAGAGAGTTGAGTGTTGGGGAGACTATCATTTGAAGCACAAGAGCAAGGAGTTCATCTCCAACGCGCCATTTGTTACTTCTTGGAGAGTGGTGTCTCCTAGATTGGCTAGGTGTCACTTGGGAGCCTCCGACAAGATTGTGGATTTGAATCAAGGAGTTTGTAAGGGCAAGGAGATCGCCTACTTCGTGAAGATCTACCGCTAGTGAGGCAAGTCCTTCGTGGGCGACGGCCATGGTGGGATAGACAAGGTTGCTTCTTCGTGGACCCTTCGTGGACTCGCGCAACCGTTACCCTTCGTGGGTTGAAGTCTCCATCAACGTGGATGTACGATAGCACCACCTATCGGAACCACGCCAAAAACATCCGGGTCTCCAATTGCGTTTGAATCCTCCAAAACCCTTCCCTTTACATTCTTGCAAGTTGCATGCTTTATTTTCCGCTGCCCATATACTCTTGCATGCTTGCTTGATATGTATTGTGAATGTTAAACTTGTGCCTAAACTCCACTTAAACTTAAGGAATCTTAAAAACTGCAACTTTGGTACTTAGTGTCTAATCACCCCCCTCTAGACACCTCTTCTCAAGGTCCTACAGTTACTTTGCAAGGAACAGTATGAAGAACCTCATTCATATTAGAGACCCCCTCCGAGGTGTACAAATCCTCATAAAAAGAAGTTGCTAGTGCCTCCATCTCAGCTATGTTCTCTGTCATTTCTCCATCTAGGCGTTGTAGCATTTTAATTTGATTTCCCATGTTGTCTCCACTACTGCCGGTAATGCCTCGTCCCTCTCCCAACATATTTCATACTTAAAAGGCCATGGGCCCCTTCTGCACGTCGCTATAACGCAATAGCGGCGGCACGTGATCTGATGCTGTCGTGGTCAAGTGTTTTAGCTCTGCTCCTGGAAAAGCAATGGACCAAGCTGGGTTGGCGACTCCCCTATCCAATCTGACTCTTGTGTATGTACCTCATGTAACCTTCTTTTCAAACGTCCAGCTTGTCCCTGAGTAACCGATGTCAGACAGACCGCAAGTATCTAGTGCATCACGGAACAGGTCCATCTGAGCTTGGCTTCGATTCCCTACACCATCATGTTCGTCTGCATGGATAACCTCATTAAAATCACCCACCGCCAGCCACGGCATGTTGCTCGGTCCTGCAATACCACGGAGCATATCCCACGTTTTGTAACGTTCATTGGTTTTCGCCTCTCCATAGACGAAAGTAACCCTAGTCTGAATGTCAACCATCTCATCAACTATAACATCAATGTGATACTCTGAGTAACCCACAACCTCAAGCTTTATTTCTTCATTCCAAAAAAATACCTAATCCTCCACTTCTACCAGAACTGCTTACAGCAAAGCTTTTAGAGAAAAGTATGTTTTTGGTCCCTCAAGTTCTCACAAAGTATAGACTTGGTCCCTCGAGATTTTTTGGTATACGTTTGGTCCCTCAAGTCTCAAAACTGAATAAGTTTGGTCCTAAACCAGATTTTAAGCACATTGACCGGGTTTGACCGCCACAAAACCGCTCGATGAATAGTAAATTTGAAAAAAAAAACTTCAAAAATGACAAAATTTTGCTAGAGCCCGTCCGATGTCATTTCATGACAAAAATTTGATCGCACCTTGCGCACGTAAGCATATTGGACCCCCAAAAATTTTCAGAATTTTTTGATTTTTTTTTCGAATTTACTATTCATCAGGCAGATTTGTTTTCGCCACGAGCTCCTCAAATGCCGAAAGAGCCCGAAATTTTGTTCTCATCTTGCGCATGTAAGCATATTCGGCCCCAAATAATTTCAGATTTTTTTGAAGTTTTTTTTTTGAATTTACTGTTCACCGGGCAGTTTTGTGGTGTTCAAAAATCTGGTTTAGGACCAAACTTATCCGGTTTTGAGACTTGAGGGACCAAATGTATACCAAAAATCTTGAGGGACCAAGTCTATACTTTGTTGGAACTTGAGGGACCAAAAACATACTTATCTCAAGCTTTTATTATAGCCTAAAGAACCAACCAAATTTTCAACTCGAGAACCCTCTATTTGTGTTTCAAGGATACATGTGATAGAGGGGGCAATGTTGCCTCGTGAAAGAAAAAAACATAAAAAGGAGGCTGTGGCCTCGCGCAAGATGGGCCGGCCTCGCTCAGATCGCCCCGAAGCAATCCCCTCCCCGTCGGCGCCCCCACTCTCCTGCCGCATCGACGACAAGCCCCTCATGATGACGCCGCCTCCCCACCGGCGCCATGCCGGCGCCCATCTCCACTTCCCATTGCCGCCCAACACCAGCAAACAATGATGAGGTCGAGCCAGCGCCCGCATCGCCGCACTTCGGTGGCCAACAGCCGCCTCTGCTACCCCGCCCCAGGCATCGCCTATCCAGGTGACCAGGCCGACCCCGAAAGCGCCATCTCGCGCCTCATCTCTGCCTCCACCAGCGGGAGCGGGCCCGGCGGTAACGGTGGCAGCGCGGCCGCGTTCAACGCCGGGAACTCGCCCTCCGCCCCTGCCAGGTGGGTCTGAATAACTACTGTCGCCCCGTCCCGCCCAATTCCGTTGATGATTTGTTTGTTGCCGTACTGAGTAATGGCCATCGGATTTGAATTTCTGGAGCTTTCGACCGTGGATGCCTGTTTCCCCTTCCTCTACGTTCCCTCTCTGGAGATTGGATAGATTGTCAGTTTTTAACTGACGGATTGATCAACCTAACTGCATTTCTAGCTCAGTCGCACGATATAGCTGCATCGACTTGTTAGTATTTTAGGCCAGAATCATACACACAACTAGGCCACGGTGGAAGAGATGAACACACAGAGACGAACATTTTGGGATGCCTTGAACAGCGTCTTTTCTGAACTTTTTCCTTTTATTCAGAGAACTGAGTAATCCCCAACAGACTGGTGAACTGGGTTTCTGCACAACTGTATTGCTGACTGATTGTCAATTTTCGGTGACACTGGATCCACCTCCTTCTTCATCAAATCAGCAAGTAATCTCCCCAGCCACAGTCCCTGACATGCGGCTGCTGCACCAGCAATGTACTCTGCCTCGCATGAGGAAGTAGCCACAACCTTCTGTTTCTGAGACAACCAGGTAATCAAGTTTGATACTAACTAAAATACAACCCCACTGGTGCTTTGTCTATCATCCACATCCCTGGCATGGTCACTTTCAGAGTAGCCGCCCAGCTGCAGTCCCACTTCACTGAACTTGTATAAACAACTCCATAATCCAGGGTACCTTCAACATACCTCAAGATCTGTTTGACAGAAGCCATATACTCTGTTGTGGGCGACTCCATGGATCGACTCACAATGCCAACTACGTATGCTATGTCAGGGTGAGAATGGACTAGGTAGTACAAGCTACCAACAATGCTACGATACATCGTCGCATCAACAGAAGGATTCTTACTATGCTTGCTCAATTTCTGCCTTGGCTCCATGGGAACTTTGGTTGAATAACAATCTGCCATACCGCACCTCTCCAGAATCCGAGTTGCATAAGATGACTGGCTAATGGTGATAGCAATTTGAGTTTGTTTTACCTTGATCCCGAGATAATAGCTTAGCAGGCGCAAGTCACTCATGCAAAATTTCTTCTTCATCTGCTCTTTAATCTCAGCAATCTCCTTGCTGCTGCCTCCTGTAAATATGAGGTTATCCACATACACCCCAACCAGCAGAGTTGAATTCCCACTGAACTTCTTGTGTGCAGCATGTAATGGGCATTTTTCAAACCCCATTGAGACTAGTGTCTGATCAAGTTTTTAGTTCCAGGCACGCAGTGCTTGTCACAGCCCATAGAGATCCTTGCTCAACTTCAGCACCTTATCCTCTTCACCTTTCTTCTACCCAGGTGGCCGAGTGACATACACCTCCTCGTAAAGGTCGCCGTTTAAAAATGCAGACTTGACATCCAGATGGTGAAACTCCCACTTCTCTTGCGCTGCTAGTGCTATCACAAAATACACTATCTCAAATCTTGCAACTGGCGCAAAAACTTCCTCAAAATCAATCCCTGGATGTTGCACACATCCCTTCGCTACTAGGCGTGCTTTGTACTTAACAACCCTTCCAGCTGGAACTTTCTTCAGTTTATAAACCAAATTGTGGCCTATAGCTTTCTGTCCAGGTGGAAGTGTGGTGAGCTGCCAAGTCTTGTTACTCCTGATCGACTCAGGCTCCTCTTCCATAGCGCATCACCACTTGTGCTCTTTGGTGGCCTCTCTTTGATCAGAAGGTTCCTGTGACCCCATGAGACAGAGTTCTGAACTTGCTTCCACTTCTATTGTTTCCTCAAACAGATCATCAAGCAGCCTGTATCTTCTCTGCCCCTCAGTTGGAGTTGGAAACGATGCATCAGTCGGTGGCGAAACAAAGTTGGGTGACCAAGGTGAGCGAGTGATCTTACTTGATGTTGGTGAGTTCGGAGTTTTAGGTGTGCCTGTGGTGGAGTCAGACTTCACACCCCCTGCTGCTGGTGTCCTAATTTCTTCAGGTTCAGAAATAGGGACAGTGTACTGTACTGAAAATGTACCCGTTGGTGTTGTTAAATTTTCCATGGTCTCTGAATCCCACTTCCACTACTTATCTTCTGCAAATACAACATCTCGAGAGACACACAACTTCTTCTTCTCTGGATCATACATCCGTTAGGCTTTAGGCTTTGGTCCATATCCAATAAAGATCATGGCAGAGCTCCGATCAGCCAGCTTGGGGAGATGACCACCCACCTCACCCAAAGGTTCTCAGGTGTTCAACACTTGGGTTTCTTCCCATACATTGCTTCATACGAAGTCATCCCAACTAGACTCATGGTCGGAGCTCGATTCAGAAGGTAAACAGCAGCTACCACTGCTTCTCCCCAAAATGCTCCAGGAGTCCAGGGGCAACCCCTTATTTTTAATCATGCTTCTCGCCATATTGATCACTGTCTGATTCCTGCGCTCGACCACACCATTTTGTTGTGGCGAATACGGCGCGGTGAGGTAGTGAGTGATACCGAGCTTTTCACAATACTTCTCAAACTCTCTTGAAGTAAATTCACCACCTCTATCTGTCCTGAGTGCTCTAAGCTTCACATCTTTCTTGAGCTCTACTGCAGCTTTTACTTTCTTCAGAGCAGCAAATGCCTCATCTTTGCTTCGGATCAGCTCCACCCACATAAAATGTGAGTTGTCGTCGACCAACAAGGGAAGTATTGTTTTCCAGTAAATGTTGGTTGCGAGACTGGACCACAGAGCTCACCATGCATCAGCTCTAGCCGCGGCTCTGCTCAGTAGCTAGCTGCTGCAGGGAATGCTGTGCGCCATTGCTCTCCTAGCATGCAACCATCCCAAACTTTGTCAACCTGATCCACGTACGGCATTCCTCACACCATTCCTTTCGACGCGAGGGTCTTCAATGCATGAAATTAATATGGCCATAACGGGCATGCCATAACCAGGACTCATCCTTGGTCTTTGTCAAGAAGCATTCAGGATGTGCAAGATTGTCATTCATAATATACAATCGATTGTGCGACCTCTTCACTCTGGCCAGTAGCTTCCGCTGTGTATCAAGTACTGCCAGCTCTCCAAACTCAATTTCAGTCTTGCAACCAATCTCATCTAGCTGCCCTACACTGATTATATTGCTCTTTAGCCTTGGAATGAAATATAACTCTGTCAACAGCTTGTGCTCTCCAATCTGACCTTCAAATAGAACTGACCCACGACCACAAATGTGCACCGTTCACCCATCACCAAATTTCATTGTCCCCTTCACGGCACTATCAAGCTCAGCAGACCTCCCCACATCGCCTGTCATGTAACTGCAGGAAATATCGGTGTGCTAGCTAGTGCTTAATGAGGATTCAGTTTATATCCTGAAGATACTTGATGAGCTACATCTTCGAGTTGGCTCACAAGCAGTACTGAACATGTGCACATAATGGTGAGTTTATTGTCAAGGAGTATATCTTCAGCTCTGCACATTCTTGATTCATCATTGGAAAAGGTAACGATTTCAGCTGCTAGACTATGGGATCCCTGGCATTTTCAAGTAGGATTCCTTGCAAATCTGCAACTGCTTTCTTGCTTACAATTTTGTTTCGCTATACCATGGGTTGGGTCTTGTACATGTGATGGGGTTAGCATTGGCATAAATGGATTAGATGCTGCTTTTTCTGTCTTCGGTACAGTACACTCATGGAGACGAAAGGCATTCAGTCGTCGGCGCAATGCCATGCAGAGCTTGCATTTCGTGATGGACAAATGATCACCATGGAACCGTAGTGGTTTTAGTCCTGTTCAGCAATGGCGTGGTTCCTGCTACAGCCATATTTTCATAAGTGCCTTCATGCTCTTCTTTCAATATGTTGATCCTGGTGTCAATTTACTCTTGCTATCGGATTCTAGAGATGTGGGTTTGCCAGTTACAAAGACATTCCACATGGTAAGCAGAACTGGAACTGGTCTAACAAATTTTAGGAACACCTACTTTATCTTTGGAACTTAGCATCCATTCATATGCACTAGTGCAGATGAAGCCCTTGGGTGAGCCATGTCGGTCTGGAGCAGCGCAACATGGAGAGATGAAAAGAAGGGTGTGCCATCAGCACAACATGCAGTGGTCTGGAGCAGCACAACATGAAGATGTGCATAGATGGCACACCCTTCTGATGGCACATCCATACATATGCACATTTCTTGACCACTGCAGATCAAGCCCCGTGCTATGGAGGTATCTATCGCGCAAACACTGCCAAACACCACGAACCACTGGTGCAAGTGGCATTTTCCGCAAGGCTAAGGAAGCCCCTGGGCCGATATTTAGCAAGAACATTGAACATTATTTGTCGAATTACTGGTTTGGATGTGTAATCTTTTTTTTTCCATGTTTGATTACTGGAGATATTTGTACTATTGATACACCTCCAGCAGTAGTGCTGTTCCTGAAAATGTACCATCCATTTGGAGAAGAGAAGCGGACGCAAAATGTTTATCTCCGTTTACATGGCTATAAGCAGTACTACATGTTTGTTGTTGTGTTGTTATTGGCCATGTTTTGTTGTTCTTGGTATCCTCTCCGTGTGCACAAGCTCCAATGTAGAATGAGATGAGGGATCACCTTATTTGTTATCTCATCTTTTATCGGGCAAACTAAATATGTAATGCACCGTGATGAATTAGTTGTATGACAAACTGTTAGTTGATGACATGGCAGATTTTACTAACAAGGTAACCAACAAACTGTTGGAGATGTCCTTTTTTTCTTTTGAAGCCAAATTGGGGATGTTGTGAACAAGAGGTTGAGGTTTTGTAGCAAAGGTAGGTACAATGAAGGCAATGATGGGGTGCACAATGGCAAATTCTACTCACAAGCTAACCAAGAAACTGAAGTACTAGTTTTTTATCTGCTGGGCTGGAGATTGTGGAGTACGCAGAAGGTTGTGGAGTACAAGGAAGAGAATATGTATTGACTGTGTTTGGAGCAATGGAAGACGAGGCAGCAGTCTGATCTGAGGAAGACAAGAGAGGATCTTTTCTCTCCCTCTGATCAGAAATCATGACCGTCCATATACGCACGCAGCCAGGCAACTAAAATACTATGAATAAATAGATGTTTCCACACAGCAGAGCAGAGCAGGCAGAGGCAGTATATAAAATAGAAGAGTTGAAGGCTTGAAAATGAAACCACTTGGATTCAACAGGATAACATAAGCCAATCCAAAACGAACTGAAATGAAAGATGAGCAGAAACTAAACGAGTAGGTCTTGCTGGACCCTCGCTCGAATTTAACAAAGCTGGGTAGTCTTTCTCTTTGTGCTGCTTCTCAGGCACGCAAATGAAACAGGAATAACGCGGTTCACATCTGGATTGGAAGCCGGTGCTGGCTAGTTCTTGCCGTCCCCGGGAGCTCCTGCTCCGGCCTCGCTGCCTACATTTGACAATGCATGTCCTCAATTAGTTACTACCATTCCTATATATATATCCAACACAAGCAAAGCGGCTGACTGCGAGTGTATGTATTGTACCGCTAGTACTCCCTCCGTTCGGAATTACTTGTCGCGAAAATGGATGTATCTAGACGTATTTTAGTTCTAGATACATCAATTTCGAGACAAGTAATTCGAACGGAGGAGTACTAGCCACTAGGGAGTGAGGGAGTACCTAGGATTTCCTCGACCTTGTCTGCAGCGTCCCGCACGATCCTCTCCTTGACGTAGGGCGAGACTCCGATGGTGAGTCCGAGCATGCCCAAGCCGGTGGAGGCCACCATCAGGTACGTGGTGCTTAGCAGCTGAACTTTTGAGGAGACGTACTTGGTCCTGCATGCCAAATCATAGCATCATACAACCAGATTAGACTTGTGTTTCGTCCAAAAAAAAACAAGAGCACAAATCAGGACGAGTTGAGGCAGTAGAGGCTTGGGAAGAAGAAGCCCCAAAAAACAAAACTTGTGTTAAGCACAGATCAGAACGATCGAGTTGAGGCTTGAGAAAAAGAAGGCAGTCGATCTTACTCTGTTTCCTTCCTCAGTTCCGCCGCCTTGACGAACAGCTCGCGGTCCTTCTCCGCGCCGACGTTGTAGCGGTCCCAGAACTGCCTCGTCTTGGCGAACACCTCTGTCCGGAGCTGGGTCACCCCCACGCATCCGCCGCCGCCTTCCCTGCATATATATATCATATTCGTGCTAGTCCGTCAGATTCAAAACGCGGCCTTGTGCGCCAGCGCGCCAGCCGAGAGAGAGAGAGAGAGAGAGGAGAGAACGGACTGCTGGATCTTACCTGCAGGTCGCGCCGCCGTTGCTGGCCGCCCCTCCGCCGACGGTCGACTTGCTGGCATCATGGTCACATCAAAAAGTGAGGATTGTGATAGAGAGAAAGGAGGAAGAGATGAGGAACGTTGCGGGGGATGAGGAGAATCAATGTTACCCGTTGGTCGCCGCCGCCCCTCCTCCGGTCGCCGCGCCGCCGCCGTTGCTGGCAGCGCCTCCTCCCGTAGCCTTCCTGCCAAGGTGAGCCAAAAAAGACGTGAGCTTTGAGACAAAAAAGACTTGGACTTTGGGGACGATCGAGATGGACGGATATTTACCCGATCCCGGCGCCGCCTCCAGGGGTCGCCGGGCCACCGCCGTTCCCGTTGGCGCAAAACCCTCGAGCGCGACCGCGCAGCCTGCCAAGTGGCACACAGTGGATGAGAAAAGAAGCGCGCGGGAGGCAAACGACAGGGAGGGGTTGGAGAGGGAAGATCCATCACTTGACTTACCAACGTGCGGCGGCGGCGGCCCGGAGGTGACCGGCCCTCCCCATGGTTGCCGCGGCGACCATCTCGGCGTTCGGCTGTCTCGAGGAAGGAGGAGAAGAGGGGGAAAAGGAGGAGGAGCGGGCGGTGAGGGATGGGCGCCCGCCGCGGGCCTGCTTTTTGTAAGGAGAGCTAGCGGGTGCGTCCGCGCGGTCAAAAGAGAGGTCGCTTGCAGTCCTCTGGCTGGCTTGGCTGGATACAGGAGGGGAAACACCGAGTGCTCAATTATTTCTTCCATCATTTTGTGATTTGCCCTCTCCACATGAAAATAATCAATAGCAAATCTTTTGGCCATCCAAATAGCACCTCTTCTGCCCACTGCCAAAGAAAAAGCCTCAAGGAATCACACCAACAGTGAACAACCCACTATGCTTTGCTGCAAGAAAAATCAGCAAAAGTTCAAACTTTATGTCGCACAGTACCAAAGCCCCAGCAGAATTCGCCCCAAATTGCAGCAAAAATCCACATAATGTGTGTGTGCAGACGACCTAATCACAACAAAGATGCACATTTTGGGCCCAAAACCGTGTCTACGTTGTTTGGCGACTAACCATACCGTAGGTCGGAGCCCAACTCCATCGCCGCCCAACTCCATCGTATGGGTTGCGGTGCCATCGCAGTTGCCTCCGCCGCCGCACGAACTACCATCAGAAGGTTGCCGGGTCGCCGAGCATCTGCCCCCCCCCTACTCTTCTTTCGTCTCTATTTTCAGTTCGAGAAGAGAAGGAAGAGGGGGCGAACAAGAAGGCAGGGAGACCCGGGAGGGGGGGAGGAGGGAGGAGTGCAAAACTACCACCGCTCAGCACCGACTTGTGGTCTCCATTCTGACGGGTGGGCCTCATGCTGACGTGTCACACGAGTGGATACACGGCATGTATGCAACGTGTAGAGCCAGGACTGGCGTTCCAACCTCGAGGACCGTATGGAGCACGTATTTCCATGTACCGGGACCGTATTGGATCACTTCTCAACCTCCAGGACCATGTTGGACCTCACCGCCGACTTCCTGGGCTATACGTGCAATTATCTCGAGGTGAGGTACAAGTGGGCGAACATGTTGGTCACTATGTTTGCAACAAAGGTCCTTGTTGCAAACTGGGTGGTCGGACCAATGGGAGGGCCAGGAATGGTGGTGGGTGTTGCAGGTGGCACGGGTCTGATGAGGATCGAGAGAGGTGAACAAGAGAGTCAAATTTGTTGAGAGTTTCTCTTCTCGGAGCAAATTTAGTCTAAAGGGGTAAGTTTAGAGAGATCAAAAGCTACTCCCTCCGTCCGGAAATACTCCTCCGTGTCAGCGAAATGGATGTATCTAGACGTATTTTTCATTTTTATCTATTTATGCGACAAGTATTTTCGGACGGAGGGAGTATATTTTAAAGGAATGAAAGGTATCGAGAAGGGGTTAGGTGTGTGTTAATTCACTGAAAACAATTTTGGCGGCTGCTAGGTGTCAGCCAGTTTGATCTTAGAAAAAGATGAGCCGCATGACCAGTTGTTGGATCTGTTCCGAACGTTGATACGAGGTGATTATTGGTAATCCAATGTGACGAGGTGTACATCTACGCCTCAGTAAATGTTGGGTTGTTTGATCGCGGAAACAAATTACTCTCCCCGTCCCAAAATACATGGCGTAAACTCAGCTGGGCGCTAATCTACGCCGGCGCGCCGGCCCAACCGTTCGGCCGGTCACGTCGAAGCAGTTGGATTTGAGCCGCTTAGGCCATTGGATCTGACGGAAAAAAACCGATTTGCCCCACAGCTTCTTCTTCCTCTTGCTGGAATCGCATCTCCCGCTTGGTGTGCGCCTGGTCTCCCCTCCGGTGGCCGTCCTCGTTGTCGGTCCCCGCCCCCGCCAGCTGTTCTCGTCGCCGGTCCCCATCCTCGCCGGCCGTCCTCGTCCCCGATCCCCACCTTTGCTGGCCGTCCTTGTCGCCACCTCGACCTATGAAACAGCCGCACCTGCGGTTGCAGCTCTCAGCAGCGACGGGTGTAGCTCAGGTTGTAGCTCCGCCGCTGCCCCTCACCGCAGCCCTGTCGCCATGGCCACGCCCAACCATCCCTGTCTCCTTCATCATCAACGTGCATATATATTTTGCTTCAACCATTGTTCATTTCTGCTACAACCGGTGACGGGAATTGCTACAACCATTCATGTCCACATTCACGGCGGCGACGACGATTTGCTTCAACCTTCGCCGGTTTTGCCAGAGTAGCAAGACATGACACCGGTTGTAGCTTTTCACGCTGCCGGTTGCAACAAAATATTAAGTTTGATCAAATGTATATAAAAAAATGAATAATAAAAAATCATTATTAATATATTCATTATTAGATATATTTTTTCATACCAATGTATTCATTCAATATCATAGCCGTTGATATTTTTATATATATTTGATCAAACTTAAAAGGCATTGACTTTTTTTGACTAAGTTTGTGCGCCATGTGTTTGGCACAGCGGGAGTAACTGATTGCAACGAACACATGCTCGTGTCAGCGTCTTCAACGAAGAGATTGCAACGTAGCTTATGATAGCAGTTCATCGGCGAAGCTGTCCTGAAAACGCATGCATTCTACTAGTAGTATATTGTATCTCCTAACACGGGATCCTCGCCGGCCGCCGTGTGGCCACCATCAGCTCCTCGTCCTCGTCTTTTCTCTACCAGCCACATTCATTCCTCAGGTTCGCATCGCATTTGTAACTGACCGGAGCGCGTCCCTCTTGTCTTCTTCATTGGCCACCGGTCCAAGCGAGACATGTCTCGAGTGGTCAAGTTAACTAGCAGGTACTGCGCGGCGGCACGCCGCGCTTTGGTGCTTGGTTCGAGACTTGTTTTTCATGAGTTTTGAGAATCTGTTGCGTGTTCATATGCACGAGTAAATCTTTGCAGCGGTGAAGGAAGTTGATGTGCCCTTGTTAATGCGGGTCTTTTTGAATTTGAAGGCATGAAGAGACATAGAAAAAATAGTCTCTTTGAATTTGAAAGCATGAAGAAACATAGAAAACGGACAATCTTATGAAGTTGTCTATTTGGACTGGAAGGCATGAAGACATAGTAAGAAAAAATAGAAGTACATATCAATTTGCATGACCGAATATTAATTTACCTCTCAAATATTAGTTGGGATACATTTCACAATAATTAGAAAAATCAGAAAAATTGTTTGAAAAGTTTCAACAGCATGCATTCACTAAAATAGTGAATATAAAGATGTATTCATTAACATGGTTAATTAATTTTGATCTTCTAGGCGGCTTGGGACTAATCCGATCAATAGAGTGACAGACACTTGCAGACGACTGCCCAATGCCCATCTCACCATCTCTGCACTATTTTCCGTCCTTTCTCCTGTTATTGGAGAGAGACATCGGCTAATCCGTGCATTTGTACTCTCTTCGGCCTGCTTTCGACAACACCTGTAAATTAATACCAGGCAAATACAACACTATTTGTCGACATTGCACTATCTTTCTTATACCATCCAAATACAACACTAACTTTATTGAATACAAAAGGACCACACTATTTGCATTCCTGAGCAACACCACAAATATATGCTTTGCTGAAGCATCTACCAGTTGCATGGCTTCATCAAATTTTGTAATTCCGTGGTTTAACAAAATCAAAGTGTGAGCTCTCATGACTATCACACAAGAAAACAAATGAAATTGTTGCTGTTTCTTCACATAAAGGATTATAAAAATGATGACAAGGCATACACTGCAAGCTGTAAGGCAGAACCTTCCGGCACAGCCGTGATTCCATCGACGGTGACGGCAGCGGCCCCTGGTAACGTACCTGATTTTTGCCAGTTCGAAGAGAACGTTGATGTTGCCGATGAATGGACGCGTGCGAATCTTGGTGCATGGTACGTTGCCACGTCGCATGAGGCTGAACACGTCGCAAGGGAAGTGAAAGAGAGTGTGGACGAGAGGGATCCAGCGCATCTTCCAAATCATTTCTCTAGTGGCTGACCGCATCGCCCACTGCTCTCTCTCGCGCGTGCTCGTGTTTGCCGCTGCAGACGCTCCGGAGTCCCGCCGGCAGCCGGTGTCCTCCTCCTCGTTCGTGCTCTCGGCCGCAAGAGACTGAGCTCTCTATCAGAGAGCGAAGCCAAGACCGTGTGCGTCTCGTCCGATCTCGACGAGATCCTGGCTCGTGCGGAAGGAGGTGGCCGGTCAAGGCCGTCGCTGCAGCAACAGAGCCTGCGGGGCCGCCCGCTCGGCGGGGGATGCGGAGGTTATGGGATTTGCGGAGGGCACCAGCGCCACCTCTGCCGGATCTGGCACCCAGGCGCGGTAGTTGACGTGGCGGTGCTTGCGGGGAGCAGGGGATTTTGGAGCTGGAGGTGGACGGGGAGATGAACACGGTCTGCTCCCGTGCACCTAGTGTCTTGCCCTTTTCGCGCCACAGTATCGACCAAGAGGATCACGCGGGAGGCCTCTGTCACGTAAGCGTCCCGCGCCCGATGGACGGCGACCTTCCGGGTGAACATCTTCCTCATGGAGCTCTAGACTCGTTTTGCTCGTCGTCCCCGATCGGTGCATCGGTGAGTAGCTTTTGCCTTTGCTCAATTCCTATTCAGTGCAGGCTATGTTTTGGGGAGTTTTGACTCTGTGGGCAGTAGTGTCTAGTGTGTGCCTGAATGCAAGTTGATCTGCTTTCAATTCGAGGCTGGTTTCATGCGTGTTCGTGTTTTCTTGGGTAATATATATAAAAAAATTGTTGAAATTTCTTCGAGTCGTACCAGCCATTATTTGGCTTACCCAAAGGGAAAGAAAATAAGAGCTTCAATGAATGGAAAAGAAAAAGTATATTTAAGTTAAGTCTGAATATAACATGCCTTCAAAAATCAATCCTCACATACTGAAAGTGGATAGAAAATATGTGCTTAGTTTCTTTGATTGACCTTTAGCACAATATACTGGTAGAAATTAACAAAATAACATTTAGTGGAATGAGAGCCCCTGCCTAGAGCTTAGTAAATCCATTAATGTACTTCACATAGAAATTTACAGTTCTGAACTCTGTTTTAAATATTTATAAACCCTTCTAATTTGAATGAACTGCAATTAATATGAGGTATTTTAAAAAAACTATGTATATAAAAGATTAACATGAACTATATAAACAATTGCTTTGGATCCTAACTAATGACAAACGTGATCATCTCAGACTTGGGGTTCAAATGTGGATATTTCTGCATCAGAATGATGAGCTGCCTGAAATAGAAGATTGGGCAGTGTACTCCTGTAGGGATCCTCCTCTCTCCTCTTCAGATACTTGATGCAGCTCTCCACTTCAGAATTGACATGCAAATAGAGGTGCTGGGCCTTCTCTTTGTCTCTTAACTCCTTCTCCCTCCCTATGCAAACAAGTAAACCAATCGAAAACACAAGAAGCAAACCTAATCAGACATGGGCTTTCCGAAATACGTCTGTATGCATTCTGACTCATTTTTCGATTATCGAAAAAGGATAACAATGCAGCGTATGTTGACTTGCCACGAGAACATGTAGATAACTTTTCAGATTACTATTTGCTAGCGCAGCTGGCTACCTTTTGTTTCAATAGGCTCCCCAAAGATGAAGCAAAATCTTCCTGACATTTTTGGCGTAAGCACTACAGGATGCATATCTTTATTCTTTATCTCTCCCATAAAATCAGTCTTGAGAAACAATAAGATAAATAAAGATCATTGATTCTCATGGACAAACTATTATTATTTTGCTTCTAAAATGAAATCAAAACATAATTTAGCTTTAGGTCCTTTTTATTTAGCTTGTTGTCATGGATATCATAAAATGGGTGCTCCAGAAGATCATTGTAGTCTAACAACATTTGAGGTGAAAAATATTGTTTCTAGACATTAGATAATCAAGGGGATAACATAGTAAGATAACATATTTTTTTAGGTTGCACTTACACCATATATATCGTCTTCTCCAACCAATCCAAATGGTATTATTATTGCTCCAAACTTTGATGCCATCTGCAGAAATTCAGACTACTCAGGCCAAAATAGCTAGTATTCCTCTCCCTGTAAACAACTATGTCACCTTCGAGAAAAATTGATCTTTTAACTGTCTACAAAGATATATTATGCTCTCTATACCAAATTCTTGCTACAAACGATACAAAACATCCACATCAGATGCAACTCTTAGCAGCAATAAGACAAGGATCAATTAATTCGCATAGTGCTGGCCGAACATTCCTTCCAACTGCATATGGGTCAACAGATCATCTAAAAAGTGCTAAATATGAAACCAAAAGAGAGTGAAAAAGAAACCAAACAAACAACAATATTTTGTAAAAAAAATCAAGCAAGTTAAACACTCACCAGACGATGAATCTATTGGATGTTTCCCATGACGAATTTCTTGGTGTTCCTGCCACCGCCGACCTGCCTCACCGGCCCTGGATCTAAAAACGCACAAATCATGAATACAACAAAAAGATCACCAAAATCATTCCTTGCTCATAAAAGTCTAGAAAGAGCAGTACGTACTTAACAAGCACAGAACCCAAACGACTTGAACCTCTCCCAGCCTCCCAAGTCCACAAATTCAGATTCTCAAAGCCAGCTTCCAACTCACCTGGCGATTTGATAAGCGTTTGGCACGTTCTGGCTTTTCCCAGCGAGGCAGCCCTGCTAGGGAGGCTCCTGGACTCATGGGCGCATGTGTAGACCGGCTGGAAACGCCACCAGCCCCGACGAGTACTTATAGGCAGCCAAAAGGAAAGAAAAAACAAAAAAAAGCCCACCAGAAAAGTCCAGAAGGCAACGTGTCCAACTGCATGTGGTACAAACGTGGCAACATGCATGGCAACGTGTCCAACTGCATGTGGTACAAACGTGGCAACATGCATGGCCATGCAGCATGGATGAGAACCAGCACAGCGAATCTGGAAAGGTCATGTCAAATTGACTATGCAAACCGGTCAGTCAAACAAATATTAAAAAACAAAGGAACTCTCCTGTACGACGTGCTGCACACGTAGAGATAGATAAGGGTTGCACACGTGTTGCTCAAAGAAATATGGTAGAAAAATTTCCAAAAAACCCAGAAAAAAGGAACCCTTACGGGCCTAGTATTCTTAGTATACGGCGACGAGTGTAGGCAAGCCGTCGTTGGACGAGCTTGCAAGGCTGTATGGGGGGGCTTCACTCCAAGTTTCACCCACCGGTCTTGCTCCCTTTAATCGGATTCAACGTTGCTTTAGCCGGATTCAACGTTGATCGAAACATGAGGAGACAACATCAGAAGAAACCAATGGATGGTTTGGTTGGTATTACCCCTAGTATGGAGTAGGGGCTTTTCTCAACTAGTTTTTGAAGTAATGAATTAGTTTTTTTTGAATGAATGAAGTAGGGTTTTTAAGTAATGAAGTGGGGTTTTTTTGGTTTAGCCAGAACCACGTTGACACTGTTGTATTGCTGGCTTTAAGTCGGCATAATGTCATAATAATGAAGATCAAGAGCGTAGTGACATTGTCCAAATTATCATGATTTTCTGCTTTGCCAACTATACCAATTAAGTCAAGCATACACAACTTACTTTTCATGCATACACAACGACACTGCTATTGTGTTAATCCCTAAGGTGCAGCACCCGGTTTGCCTCAAAGATTTTTGCCCTATATCTTTACGTAACGTTGGTCTACAAGGTTGTGTCAAAATGTCTGGTTAATCGACCGCGCCCTCTTTTGACGAATCTTATCTCTGAAAATCAAAGTGCATTCATTCCAAGTCGTTTGATTACAAATAATTCAATTATTGCCTTTGAATGTATCCATCATATTCAGACGTTATCCAATGGTGCTGACTTTGGTTCTTATGAACTCGATATTTCGAAGGCCTATGACCGTGTTGACTGGGATTTTCTGGAACGAGCACTATTGAAATGGGGTTTTGCGCCCAAATGGATCTCTCACGTTCTGGAGTGTGTCTTCTCTGTCAAGTACTCGGTAAAACTCAACGGACATCTCTTGGAGCAATTTTCACCTTCGCGTGGTTTGTGTCAAGGTGATCCTTTATCTCTTTTCCTATTCCTATTTGTTGCTGATGCTATGTCTACACTTCTACACAATGCGGTACAAGGAGGTGGATTGGAGGCTATCAAAATCGGTAGGAGGGCTCCTGCTACATCACACTTATTGTTTACAGATGACTCCCTTCTATTCTATCGGGTAGCCAGTGACCAAGCGGCAATCATCAAGGATGTTTTGAACACTTATGCTTCAGCGACGGGTCAACTTATTAATCCCTCGAAGTGTTCCATCCTCTTTTCTGATGGATGTCCTAGCCTGGTTGTTGATGACGTAAAATAAATTTTGGAGGTAACACGACATGAGTTCAAACCAAAATATTTGGGTCTTCCTGTCCCGTAAGGCAGGATGCATAAAGGCAGGTTCGAATCGTTGTAATCTCGATTGAGCAAAAGATTAGTGGATTGGAGTGAGAGATTCTCTTCCCATGCAAGGAAGGAAGTGTTAATAAAATAGGTGTCCCGAGCCATTCCGGTGTATGTTATGAGTATCTTCAAACTTCCCTTCTCGGTTTGTGATGATTTATCAAAGATGATGAGACAATAGTGGTGGGGTGTGGAAAAGGGTAGAATGAAGATGGCATGGACAGCCTGGGATAAACTAACTCTACCAAAGTCAAAGGGGGGTATTGGCTTTCGTGGCATGAGAGCTTATAACCAAGCCTTGCAAGCTAAGAGGCTCTTAACAACCCCAGATTCACTGTGGCTAGACTCCTTCAAGCAAAATACTTCCCTAACGAGAGTCTGGTGGATACGGTATTCCCAAGCAACAATTCTGTGGTTTGGAAAGGAATTGATCATGTTCTAGAATTGTTACAACGTGTCATGTTATGGTGTGTTGGTAATGGTGAAAAGGGGTTCCATGCGGACCACCTTTTACCCCTATCTCACAGAAGAGAAATTGCCGCCTAAACAAAGTTGCAGACTTCCTTGATGACTGCGGTAATTGGAAACTAACCTGCAAGGATCGAGAAGAGGGGTCCAGAGGGGGTGATTAGACCCTTAACAAGTAAAAGTGGCAGTTTTTAAGTTCTTCAAGTTAAGGTGGAGTTTTAGCACAAGTTTAAGCATTCACAATACATTTCAGGCAAGCATGACAATAATATGAGCAGCGGAAAGAGTAAAGCATGCTAATTTCAAGAAATTAAAGGGATGTGATTGGAGTGTGCAAACGCAATGAAGACGCAGAGATTTTTGGCGTGGTTCCGAAGGTGGTGCTATCGTACATCCATGTTGATGGAGACTTCAACCCACGGAGGGTAACGGTTGCGCGAGTCCACGGAGGGCTCCACACATGAAGGGTCCACGAAGAAGCAACCTCGTCTATCCCGCCATGGCCATCGCCCAAGGACTTGCCTCACTCGGGTAGATCTTCACGAAGTAGGCGATCTCCTTACCCTTACAAACTTCTTGGTTCAAATCCACAATCTCGTCGGAGGCTCCCAAGCAACACCTAACCAATCTAGGAGACACCACTCTCCAGAAGGTAATAGATGTTGTGTTGATGATAAACTCCTTGCTCTTGTGCTTCAAATGATAGTCTCCCCAACACTCAACTCTGTCTCACAGATTTGGATATGGTGGAAAGATGATTTGAGTGCAAAGCAACTTGGGGAAGGCTAGAAATCAAGATTCTTATGGTCGGATTGGTATATCTTGATCTCAACACATGAGTAGGTGGTTCTCTCTCAAAAAATGTAAGCTGAAAGCGTAGGCACGTTCTGATGGCTCTCTCACATATGGAGAAGGGGGTGGAGGGTTATATATAGCCTCCACACAAAATCCAACCGTTACACATATTTGACCCAACTCTATCAGACCGAAAAGAAGAACTCGATGAGACCGATTCAGTTCAAAATGTGAATGATAGGAATCTTGATGGGACCGACTGGAAGAATTCGGTGGGACCAATGTGCTAGGGCTTAGGGCAAACATCAACTCGGTGGCACCGATTGCATCAACTCGGTTAGACCAAAGTGAAGCAACAAGGCAACAAAGAGAATGTCAGGCAAACTCGGTGGGATCGATTGCACATTTCGGTGATACCAAAACAATGCAACAAGCAACAGCGAGTTTGCAAGGCCATCTCGGTGAGACCAAGATCCGTATCGGTGTGACTGAAATGTTTTGGGTTTCTGGCAGTGGCTGTGTCAAATGAACTCGGTGGCGTCGGATGGAAGATTTCGATGGGGCTGAGCTTGACTTTGGATATTGGACATATTTGGAAATAAGAAAGTGGTTGAGGGCTTTGGAGCAATATCACTAAGCATTCTGAGCAAGTAAACCATTAAGCAACACCTCATCCCCTTTTAATAGTATTGGCTTCCCTATGGACTCAATGTGATCTTGGATCACTAAAATAGAAATGAAGAGTCTTGAGCTTTTGTCAATATGTGTCCTTAGCATTCTGAGGGGGTTCCACATCCTCTGGTCCATGCCACACCATTGTTGAACTTGTCTGAAATACACTAGATAAAAACATTAGTCCAACAGGAGATATGTTGGCATTAATTACCAAAATCACCCAGGGAGCACCTGTGCTTTCATAACCCTATTGCAGCAATACTTTTGTCAAGCGGATGTTGATTCTATTCAGAGTATCCACATATACCCGAGGCACCAGGAGGATTTCATTTCCTATCCGTGGGAAAAGTCTGGTATCCTCACAGTAAAATCTGCTTACAACTTTGCTATGTCTAGCCATTATGATCAATTTTTCCCTGGTGCCACGAGCTCTTCTCCATAGGGAGACAGACCTATTTCGAAATTAGTGTGGGGTGTGCTAGTTCCACCGAAGCTGAAACACTTTGCATGACAAGTATCATCGGGTTCTTTACCCACAACAACGAAGAAATATAGAAGACACATTGGTACGAATGGTTACTGTAAGCTTTGTGACCGGGAAGAGGAGACCACTTTTCATGCCCTGATCGTGTGCCCAAATGCCGCAATTCTTTGGGACACTATGAGGAACCAACGACCATTACTGAGAAGGGAGGATATTATATGCCCGGGGGCTGAATGGGTGCCTCATCTCTTGGCCGGTTTACATGAACAAACAAGAAGTATGATCATCATGGTGTTATAGCGTAGCTGGTATCTTCGGGATAAGTTGATTCATGGGAAAACAATTCCTCCTTCGGAGGTTTCCTGTTCATTCTTAAGCAGCTACTGCAACACCTTTTTTTACAATGTTCAAGTTATGTGGATGATATAATCAAAGGAAAAGCTCCAATGCACTCGCTCCCACCTAGCAAGCAGCCTAGACCGGCCACTGCCCGCACGCCATGGATAAGTCCTATTGGCTCGGTGTCTTTGTGTACAGATGGGTCTTACTAGCCCTCAGCAGGTGTAGGTATGATTCTCCGGGATGATAAAGGACATGTCATATTTGCGTCTTACCGCAAATTATTTCATTGTAAAGAGGCCCTCGAATCAGAGCTGGATGCTATTTGGGAAGGTTTGAGACTGGCATTTGAGCATTCAAGTTCTACGATCTTATTGCAACCTGATTATTCAGTGGTCCTTCGAGCACTTTTAGATGATTCTATTGATAGATCGGCATATGGCCATTTGGTCAGAGATATTAAGAGTTTGTTGAATGATAGGGTAGTTATTCCTGTTAAAATTCTTCGAGAACAGAACGGAGTTGCAGATTGTTTAGCAAACTTTGGTAGAGAAGGGGATAGCACAACATGTTGGCTGTCACATTGAAATAAAGACCCTATGATTGCCCCGCAAAAAAAAGAAACAACGACACATTATGGGGACGTCGAACACCCCAATTTTGAAACGGGCCATGGACTGCATTACATTGAAGGAAATTTGGTTATGTATGATCTCCCTATCCAATTAGGGATGACTCGAGGTAAGTCCTTGCTTGCGTCTGGCGATTGTGGCTGTAATAAGAACATCTCAAATAGGTGCCCTATATAGTAGGGCAGGACCACTTTTTACATTTGAAACTGCAGTGTGGGCGACATGCAGCCAACACTTGCATCAAAGGGTGGAGAAGTGCAGCTATCGTACAACAGATGGTGCGATCTTCAGTATCATCCGTAAATCGTTCGTGCACTGTTGTGTGTATAGCAGGGTTCTTTTACATTACGAGTGGACAAAAACAGTGCTTCAATATGTGCCCTATATAAAAAAGAAGTACCTCATTATGGCCATATGGGCAAACGTCATATTTGGATCAATCAGATATCGAGCGAACCTGGGAACGACCGAACAATTTCGTTCGTTGTGAGAGGCCTTACAACGGAAACCCTTATGTGACCTAACCGCCGCTAAACCAATAACGACACAATAAAAAGCCCAAAAAATGCTAGCCTGGGCCTGCTAGCACGAGCGGCAACAAGGAACATGCCTATTTAGATACTAAACACTATTCCCTCCAAAAAAAAGAGATACTAAACACTAAAAAAACTGTGGAAAAACTTTAATAAAAATGCATCCAAAATCTAGAAATTCATATGAAAAATAGCTAACAATACCTACAAAATATAAAAAATTCAATGGATCGTTATACTTGAGAAAAACCACCACACAATACCTACAAAAAGAAAATGCCATGATAGATGACAAGTAGCAAAATTGCCGTGATCCAATTAACGCATGCTACAAAAAAGGAATTTGCCATGGTTTATATTATTTATTTTAAATTTTCCAAAATATAAATTGCCATGGTCTATACGCTAAAAGTGCCGTGATGCATAAAATAAATTTGCTGTGACCATAAAACTAAATTTGTCATGGTCGCATAAAGTAGTAATTTTGCCACGTTGCAAAAAGAAAGAAATTTGCTATGGTCCTAAAAACACACATCGATGGCAAACAAATCTATAAGTTTGCCATGGTGGCCAAAACATGGTGTAAATTTGCCGTTATTTTAAATCTGGCGTGATGCACATGACCTAAAATCTTATTGCTTAGAAGTATGATCTCCTTAAAACATTTTTACGACACTGCCAGATCATGCAATCAGTCCAAATGAATCCAACATAGCTTGCATCGAGTTTACCTTCCTTGGTTACAAAATGAGAGATGGCAAGGTATATCTCTTGTTCCAAGGAGCCCCTTACCAATACCATGCTGACAGGTAATTATCTTGTGTCGGCACAAGTTTCTTTTATCTATTTCGTTTTTTGGTTTCATCTCCCTTTGCCTTTCAGAAGCAGGTAGTCTCTTCCCTGTTAAGAAAGAAGAGGTTGAGGTTTGTGGGCGTGGGTGATGCCTAGTCTTGGTGAGGGTGTACGTATGATGAGTATTTTATGAGCTATGCTATGCTAGAGGCTTAGGTCAGGCTAGAGGCTTAGCCTACAAGGAATAGAATATGTAGTACTACTATACTGTTTACGTTTTGGAGTAATGAAAAACAAGTCTGTTTGCTCTGACAAAGAAAAGACAGGAGTAGAGGGGCAGGCAGCGGCTGTGGCGAACACGGCGAACAGTTCATCTTTTCTCTCAGAAATTCTGACTATCCACGCAGGCAGACAACTAACATGAATGCAGCAGCACAGCAAATCAAAGCAAGCAGTATATAAAACTAAATAAGTTGAAAGATGATGAATAAAACTAAATAAGACGATCGATTGATGGGGGGCACCCTCGAATTTAAAATCCCAGGAGGTCTCTGGCTTTCTCAACCACGCAAAATCGAACAGGAAGATAAGGGACGACGAAAATGTAGCATAGCACCGCCGATTACAGGCGCTCACGTACGGTTCTATGTGATTGATAACAAAGCAAGAAGGAAAACGAAGTAGCACAGCAGCAGCAGCACCGATCGATCGATTTTCTTCCAGGCGGTGCGGTGCTACTGGCGGGATCTACTCCGATGAAGAGCACTTGGCTGCTGCTGCGGCAGCCGCCGCCGTGCCTCCTGCTCCGGCAGTGGCCCTGTCCCCTTGGCTGCCGCGGGGAGCGAGAGCCGCCGGCGCAGAGATCTTCTCGCCACACCCGGCACCGTCCGCACCAAGGCCTGCTCTTCCTGCATTGGCATATGCATTCAGGTTAGTGATGATTGCTACAACTCGCACCACACAAGAGCCGCGGTCTGCATGAAGGTAGTATTGGAGTAGTAGTGTATTTGGCAGAGAAATACGTACCACCTTCGGTCAGGAGCGCGTCCACCTTGGTCAGGCGAGTCCTCCGCTTCATCTCCTTGGCGCTGTCGTTCACAATCCTTTGGTTCAGGTAAGGGACATCAAGCCCCGACCGTGAACCCAAAGATGCCAGCCGCTCCTACCATAATGCAGGTGGTGGACACGAGCTCCTTCTTCCAAGTTTTGTAGTTTAATCTGCCAAATCAGTCAAACACATAGAAATTTACACCAGGGGTACAGTGCAGAGGCATGGAGTTAGAAAAGAAAAAGGAGGAGAATTATGTAGTATACCCCATCTGCTTCTCCACGCGGGCGATTTCTTCGAACAGGGCCGTATCCACCTTGGACAGTCGGCTGTAGTTTTCGCAGATCCTCCCGGTCTCCTCAAAGACTTCCCTGCGGAGCTCCGAGAGGCTGGAGCACTCCCCATTTCCCTGCACACCCATGTTTTGGTCGTCAGTTAGATCTAAAAAGCAGGGCTTTTTGTGCGAGCGCCGTACGTCGGAGAAGAGAAAGAACGGCGGAGTAAAAGCTGGGCAACCCCGGCCGTCAAAGACACTATTCTACCCAACGCCGACGTACGGCCTGCGCAACCCCGCTGCTTGCAAACGAGGGAGGAACGGAACCATGCGGGCGGAGGAGGAAATAGAGTAAACTGAGAAACGAGCATTACCCGGTCGGCGCGCCGACGCCCTTGGCAGCCCTTCCACCCGTTGCCGTCCTGCCATGGTCACAACAAAAGCTTAGGATTGAGATCGAGAAAGAAAACAAGAAGAGATATGAGGAAACATGCCGGCGGTGGAGAAAAAGGGGGGGAAAGGACGAGATTGTGGATCTTACCCGTCGACCGCCGCCCCTCCACCGGTCGCCGCGCCGCCGTTGGTCGGCGCCCTTCCGCCGTTGGTTGCCTTCCTGCCAAAGTGAAGCAAAAGAAAGAGATGAGCCCTTGTCGCTTGGTGCTGCGCCATGGAAAAAAGAGGAGTTTTTTTTAGAACGAACGGATCATACCCGATCTCGGCGCCGCTGCCCTTCGCCCCCACGCCGCCGCTCGCGTTCCTGCATGGTCAAAAAACTATCAGAGTTTGGCCTTCCGCACGCGCCGCCGGCGTTAAAAAGCAAGAGGAGGAGGTGAAGCACACCCGTTGGTGGCGGCGCCGCCTCCAGGGGTCGCCGGACCGCGGCCGTTGGTGGAAAAACCCCGAGCACGCACGCTGCGAAGAGGAGAGGCAGGCAGCGAGATTAGAAAATAGAAAAGGACAAGCCAGGAGGGGTTGGAGAGGAAGGATCCATGACTTAGACTCACCATCGAGCGGCGGCGGCGCGGAGGTGACGGCCCCTCCCCATCCTCATGGCTGCCGCGGCCAGCATCTCGGGTCTCAGAGAGGAGAGGAGGAGGCTGGCTGGCGCTCGGAGAGAGACGAAACGGAAAGGGGAGCAGGTGGAGACGGGTGAGGCGCATCGTCCTTGCTTTATAGGGACGGAGGTGTCCAACCGGTCAAAGAAGCCTTTTTTTCGAATTTCAAAACGATGGAATCTCCCCTGGGTGGATGGGAGGGAAAACCATAGTGCTTTTACTAGACCAAAATACAGCTGCTTGGATGGATTATGCTCACGGGCCATTGCAAATAGTACATGCATCCAACGTCCAGTTATTCCGGTTGATGTTCAATTAGCACGTTCCCTATAAGACTTTCTCTTGATTTTAGATACAACCAACAATGATCTTTTGCCAGTCCTCAATCCAAATATCATGTAATAGTAGTAGTTCTCGTTCGTCGAACCCGCTGCTAATGTTCTATGAATCATTGAGGTACTCTGAATTGCACCCTTTTCGTAGTTGCATTGTTCGGTGAACCATTGAGACACTCTGAATTTGTCAGTTACATACATACAGTAGTTAATTGTTGTATTTTTCTTTTTTTTTCTGAAAAGGAGGATTACCTCCAGCCTCTGCTTCAAAACGATGATGCGGTCATCTTACTAATAAGTGTCAATCAAAACAAAGTCTGCAATTCAGTACAACCCTCAAACGGAGCATAAAAAGGAAAGGAGATAACCGGTTCCAACCCTCAAACGGAGCATAAAAAGAAAAGGAGATAACTGGTTCCACTCCGAATATGTCCAATTCAGTCTGAACCCAAAGTAATACGCATATTCCTATCCGAATACGTCCCGCAATAACTGGTTCCACTCCAGTTAGCCACGTCCCAAATAACATGTCACTGCTAACTGGAGGGTTAATATTAAAGGCTATATGAACTGTGCGCCAAAGAAGCTTAGCGAGAGGGCAATCAATAAAAAGGTGTTGTATTGTTTCATCCTGGTCACAAAAACAACAACAAGGACTGCCGACCCATCTTCGCTTAAGCAGATTATCTTTGGTAAGAATCACTTCCATGTGAACGACCACATGAAGATTTTAATTCTCAACTAAACAAGTTTTCCAAATATGGATTGAGCCAGAATCAATTAGAACCGGGTACATAGATTTCATTGTAAAAACACCGCTCCTGGTTCACTTCCAATGAAAAGAGTCTGGCTGATCAGAAAGTTGAACATCCATCAACTTTCGCACAAGGTGCAGTCAGGAGCTCCAATGTTCCCCTACGGGAGACCTGCGGAACTAGATGTTTAATGGGGCCAATTGTAATACTATAGCAATGTAATCCTTCTTACGTTGCCCAATATTATACAATGTGGGATGCTGCAAGGCTAGAGGCATCTCCCCCAACCATGTATCTTCCCATAATCTGGTTGTTGTGCCATTTCCAATAACAAATTTCACTCCGCGGAAGAATGTATCCTTTATTCTCATTAGCACCTTCCAAAATGGCGAGTCATTAGGTCTTACGGTAACATGGGCTAAAGACTTGGATTGTAAGTATTTGTTACACAGTATCTGTGTCCACACACCGGTAATCTCAGCCGATAACCTATATAACCATTTACTCAGCAGACATTTGTTTTTAATCTCCAAGTTCTCAATCCCAAGCCCCCCCTTGGTCTTTGGGTCTACAAAGAGCATACCACCTACTCAACCTGTATTTCATTTTAACCTCGTCACATTGCCGGAACAAATGAGATCGATAGAAGTCTAACCTTTTCCGGACCCCTGTACGAACTTCAAAGAAAGATAGCAGGAACATTGACATACTAGTTAATATAGAATTTATTAACACAAGCCGACCTCTATAAGACATAAGCTTGCCCTTCCAGTAGCTTAGCTTTTTTTTTGAATCGATCCTCGATGCCTTTCCATTCTTTATTTGATAGTCTACGATGGTGAATTGGAATTTCTAGGTAACTAAATGGCAAGGAACCTATTTCATAACTGAATAATTGTCTACACGAATCTTGTTCCTCTTTGGCTCTTCCAAAGCAAAACAATTCGCTCTTGTGAAAATTAGTTTTTAACCCCGACAACTGTTCAAAAATACTAAAGTACTAGTTTCATATTTCTAGCCTTTGCGAGATCATGTTCCATGAATATGATAGTGTCATCAGCATATTGTAGTATAGAAACCTCCCCTTCCATCAACAAGATGAGGAACGAGTCCTCCTACTTGATCTTTCTCCTTGGCCCCACCGATAAGTACTGCCATAATATCTTCCACTATGTTGAACAGTATAGGAGACATTGGATCTCCTTGTCTTAAGCCCTTATGTGTCTGAAAATAATGAGTCCTGGAAGGTTGATGATGACCAGTCAATGCCATTCAAAGCTTCAAATTCAGCTTCATCATCAATTAGTCCGGCCGGGTCAACTTCAGGGGCGAAGGTATGCTTACGGATTGGTGGGATCAGGCTGGTCAATTTATAATGCGGTGTTCGTATCCTCCGATTCTCCGCGTCATAACCCGGCTGGTACCTGGTGAGATCCGCCTCATCAGCAATCAGGGTGGCCACAGGGCGTATTTCCTTCACACAAGCGGCGAAGTCCTCCTGTTCAAATGCAGTGCCATCCTCCTTAAGGCTTGGATACCCAATGGCGATGCTGGCCGGGTCTAATTCCGGTAGCCAAGCTTTGACCCGGCTTAAGGCGGCCACGGCTCCGGCTCTTGCAGACGATTGCCTTAATTCATTGAATCGCTGGGGCAGCACAGAAAGCTTCTTTAGCACATCCACCAGGAGTGTGGGGACTTCATTTGACAGGGCAACTATGGCTAAGGCACGCTGATATCCAGTGTGAAGTTGTTCCACGAGCGTGTAAACCGCCTTCAGCTTCACCAGCATGTCCTGATTGAGATTTGTGCTCCTGGGGCCTGCATAGCAATGTCAGGTGAGTCAATGACAATTCATATGATCACTAGAAAGATTTAAATATTTTACACTTGCAGGGCGACTTACCAAAGATTGCTGAGACCATCTAAGATATATGGCGTTTTAAGCCGGATAATTCGGCGGTCACTCAAGAGCCGCCTCTGCTTTCTCAGCTCGGTTGGTCAAGGCGATCTTCTCTTCAGCCCAGGCCTTTTTCTCTGCTTCAAAGTCTTTTTTCAGTTGCTCTTGTTCAGACACACTGAATTCAAATTTGGAGTTGGCTCTTTGGGTTTCAGTCTCCTGTGCTTCCAGACGGTTCTTCAATTCAGACAGTTCTAAATGAAGTTGAGTATTGGTGGCCTGCACAAATACCGGGTTACAATCATGAAATATCATCATACAATATTAAGTCTCAAGCCTTTTGCAAGCAACAACACTTGGCACTTGGGGGCTAATGCCTACCAAAGAATTTCCATCTAAGTGGCGGTTCATGAGAGTAAGTCCCAAGCACTTTGCAAGAAAGAGTACCTGGCACTTGGGGGCTAATGCATATTGTTGTTCAATTTACACAAGTATTATATTCTATACACAAGAATGCAAAGGACTGGCTCATTCATTTTGATTAAACTGGCCCTTGGGGACTACAGATTAAGCCGGATTTTTACAGGTTTTACCAAAGGATGTTACTAATACTATACGTTTGCTCTAAGTCTACAACATATTCATCATAAGTAATAGACTTGGGGGTTCGCATAGTAAGGATAATTCAGTGGAGGGAAGAGTTTATACCTCAAATTTCTGGTGCATTTGCTTCACCATATCAACTTTGAGGTCACGATTGCTGTGCACTTGGCTAAGATAGCCAGAAAAAAACTTCCCCAATGCTCATGTGAGTATAATCAGCAATGTCAAATCTGACCTTACGGTGTTCCAGGTGCTCCTCCTTGGCAGAACACTTGGCAAGCACAGTTGGTCTCCCCGGCTCACTGTAGCCGGTCTTGGTAATCTCAACATCAACATCTTGCGGGTCGCCTGTCTTGGCCGGGCTAGAGACTTCAGGGTTTTCAGAGCCGTCGGCGGCTTGCTCGGTAGGCGGGTCAGTAGTTGACGTTGGCATATCATGCGCTGGTTCAAGTGGCGGCTCAAGAACAGAGGCCTCAGGCGCGGTCGTCTGGAGTTCTGGCTCTTTGAAGGTTGGCTCTTCGGCCGGCTTGTTCTTCTTCACCTTCTTGCTAGGCTTTGCTTTTCTGCTGCACAAGATTAAAAAGATTAGTACAAGTATAAAGAATTGAAATGAATACAGGATAAGTAAATCATCATTACCCTGGAGCAGTTTTAAAGGCCGGCATGTTGGACTGGAATGAGTCGCCGGAGGAAGGTGAAGTGTCCTGATAATTCGAGTCAGAAGAGTTGAGTGGTTGACGAGTGAGACCCGCCAAAGGATAAAAAGGATTTAAGTCGAAGGTGACCTTGTTCCGGTGCTTCCTTGGTGTATTAGGTACGCCGGAGGAGAGTTCCACGTCCTTGCTGGTCCGGGTCTGCCTTCGGCTCTCATGAATCTGTCGCTTCAAAAGAAATTGAGGATCTTGATAAGCTAAGGGATGTGAAAATCTTACTTTCCAGGTTACTCTTCGGAATTTCTGTCTTGACAAAGGCTCGGAGTCTCGGAGGAAATAACAGTTACCTCTTCATCCGCTCCATGACTCGTTCCCGTGTCCTCCTGATGATAATCAGTGTCAATAAGGTGGTTAAAAAAGGAGCCAAGAGAGTCAAGAGCTACCTCCGACTCAGAGGAATCTTCTAATCGAAGCAAGTTAGAGGCGCTGGCCTTCTTTACCTTCTTCTTGGCGGCTGCTTTGCTGGCGGCTCTCTTGGCCTTTCTGGCTCTCATTGCAGCCATATGGTCATACTTTTTCTTCCAAAATTGGCCGTTAGCCTGTGAAAGTCAGCAAAGGTTTAAGTAAAGACAAAACATCAAGGTTGAAGGTAAATTTACTTAGTCTGGCGGCTTACCGCTGGAGCCGGGTTAGTTTTACAGAAAGGGCTTAAGCCCACCTTGCCGCAGTCTGCTAGGCTCTCATTCAAGAGTGACTTGGTCATATCATTAATGATGTCGTCAAGTAAATCGTCTGGGCTGGGCCGAAGAGGGTCATCCTTCTTGCCCGTATAGGTGCACATCAAACCGGAGCGGCGGCTCAATGGAATGATCCGCCAGGCAACCCAAACCCGGACCAAGTCAATACCGTTTAAACCATTCCCCAAAAGAGCCTTGACTTTAGCCATGGTGGGGGCGAGTTTCTAGCGATCGGCGACTGACAACTTGTCTGGAAGAGGATGATTAGACTCGAGGCGCAGGGCGCGAAAGCCGGGCAGATGGTTCTCATCAGCCGGAGAAGTATCTTGGTAGTAGAACCATGTCTGGTTCCAGTCTTTGGGGTGACTTGGTTGATTCGCATAAGGGAAGATGGTGTCTCTCCATCGTTGGATTGAGACCCTGCAAGCTCCAAACTAGGTCCATTGGCACATTCATTTTGGTGGTCCAATTAAATAACTCTCTGAAGAGTAGTAAGCTGGGCTCTTCTTCAAGATACACCTCACAGAATACTTGAAAGTTACATATATTAGACATGGAGTTGGGTCCGATGTCTTGAGGGCGGAGGTTGAAGAAGTGCAGAACATCTCTGAAGCATTTTGAGCCGGGTGGCGAAAAGCCCCAGATCATGTGATAAGTAAAAACGACAACTTCCCCTTCTCTGGGCTAAGGTTTTTCTTCTGTTGGAATAGGAGCGTGGTATGACATGACCTCCTTCTTCGGCAAATAGCCGGTTTTCACAAAGTCATCAAGGGTATTATCAGTGACAATGGATTTGACCCAGTTGCATGAAGTGCTTGTTTTGGGCGGCATTGTGACGAAGGAAGCCTAACAAAGAGTAAAATGCTAGTTCAAATTTAAGCCGGAGGAAAAAGGATTGCAACTCATATTTAAGATGGCGGCTTATAAAGGGGCCTAATGGTATATGACTAATTAGTTAGGTTATGTGAACCGCCATGAGCAGTGCAAATTATTTAAGCCGCCATGATAAGTTGGATAATGTCTATTGAGCATTGCAATTTAAGTCGGCAGTTTGAACCACCATGGTTAGATGGATCTAGGAAAGTGCAGTTTCTGGCTAAGTGTTATACAAACAAGTTTCACAGATTGTAATCATTATTTTGGATCAACGGATGCTCAGAAAAAGGAAATAATCTAGACCTAAAAAACCAGTGCAGATGAGTCTGTGAGTTGTAATGAGATCTCTTTACAGAAAAAGGGGATCCGCTAGTATCAAAAGTGGAAGCAAAACAACCACCGCATGAGTTCTATATTACTTTTGGATCAAGAGAGGCTGCGGTGGTGGAACTACGAATAAACTGCGATGAACTACGAAGAACACGGAGAAACTCGCAAACCCTAATGCGGACCTGAGGTACGGGAAGGCAGAAACTTACAACTGCAGATCTACTGCGGAGGGTCGCCGCCATTCTCTGGATCGACTCAGGTTGATGCAGCGGCCGAGGTTGAGGAAGACGAGGTGCTCTGCAGCGGCGGCGGAGCTCGAGCGGCAGAAGGGTTGCGAGAGGAAGAAGACGCTGGAAAGGGGGAGAATGAGTAAAGACCAGTTGTGCCTATTGATAAGGGAAACTCTTAAGTGGGCACGAAAAACGAGGATGCTGAAAATATGGTTATCCACCTACTAGGACCCCTCGATTCTCAGGATGGTCATTAAGATAAGGATCCGTTGAGATATGTTGGACAAAGTGTGAATTAAAGACAGATGACATCATGGCAGGTTACCACTGGTCTAGAGGATGACGTCATGGCGGGTTACAAAACTTTCGTACAAACGAAGAGCATAAGATTTTTTCTAAGTGTTGAAGATTGACACAAACCATTTCAAATCAATCTGGGGCCTAATGTTGGGGATATAACTATTAGGTATGACCCGCCCAGGAGGGGCCGTGTTATACCTATGACGATTCATGAAGCCCAAGACGATGCTTAAGGATGGCGGTTCAGTTGAAGGCCCAAAGCCCAAAGGCGACTTAAAGCCCGTAGAGATAAACCGCCATATGTATGTAACTTGTATTGTAAGGCAAGAATAGATAGATACCGAGCTGGACACTATTTATGAGCCGGCCAGGACTCTGTGAGCCGCTGGGCGTCGACCTTTGTGTATAAAGGGATGACCCGGCGGCGATTCAGGACAAGTAACATCAGATCGAGAGCTAGGTCAAGAGGATTCGCTCCCTAGTCATCAAGATATAAACAATCCCACCTCAAACTGGATTAAGCCATTACCTTCACCGCAAGGGGACAAACCAGTATAAGCTCCCGTGTCCATTGTCCCGTTTTAACCCCTTTAAGCTTCCTACTAGCGATGCCTCCACGACTAAGTCCTTTCACTAGGACATCTGCCGTGACAATTCCACGACAACCCGTGTCATCATTCACCTTAATGCCCACTTTGCCTTTTTGAATGAAGGAGTCCACCTATTTCCTCTAGCCTTCATTGAACCCCTTCATGCGCATAGCCTGCTGAAGGAAGGGCCATTTGACCTTATCGTATGCTTTCTCAAAACCCTCCTTGAAGATCACCCCATCTAGTTTCTTTGAATAGATTTCATGTAGAGTTTCGTGTAAGACAACGACCCCCTTGAGGATGTGTCTCCCCGGCATGAATGCAGTCTGACTCGGTTGTACCACTGAATGGGCAATCCATGTCAATCTATTCGTGCCGACTTTGTGAAGATTTAGAAACTCACATTCAAAAGACAAATCAGCATGAACTGCTCAATGCGTATTGCCTCCTCTTTCTTTGGCAACAACTTTATTGTTCCAAAATTAAGGTGGAAGAGTTGCATGCGGGCATTGAAAAAGTCATGGAACATCGGCATAAGGTCACCCTTTATAATATGTTGGCATTTCTTGTAAAATTCTCCTGGGAACCCATCTGGTCCAGGTGCCTTATTCTGCTTCATTTGTGTTACACTTTCTCTGTAAGTGATGCAGATAAAATCTCATTTTCATCTGCCCTTAGCTGAGGGATATCCCAACTGCGAGCTTATCAAGCAACACAACATTGTCCTCAAGAGACCAAATAGTTGTTTGTAATAATTTGAGATGTAAAGTTTGTGGTTATCATGCCCGACCACCGTACCTTCATCCTGTTTAAGTTGGATGATTTTATTTTTCCTATGTTTGTGATCTGCAATCATGTGGAAGCAATTGAGTATTGTCATCCCCTTGGACAACTTCAAGCACCTTAGCTCTCAAAGCACATTTCATTTCTTATTCTCTAAGAAGAGCGTGTAGTTTCTGCTCGGCCTCGATTTTAGCTGCCTGTTCAGTCACATGGAGCAGGTTAGATTCCACTTTCAGATCTAAATTTTCAATCAATCGGATAAGTCAATTTTTTTCTTGTTTATGTATCCCGCTTTCATTTCTGGCCCAACCCCTCAAAAGTTGTCACAAGTGTCTAATCTTATTTTGCCACCTTTCGACACTTGAATGCCCACCAACATCCTTGGCCCACTCCCTTGCAACGAGATCTAAGCAATCCTCTCTCTCGAACCAGCTTAGTTAAAAAGAAAAGGTATTCTTGTTGCCTATATGGGTCACTTCTCCTGAATCCAGTAGCAATGGTGTATGGTCAAAGATTTCCCTTTGTAACTCCTGCACCATTACCAGTGGGAATTTTTATTCCCATTCGACACTAGTAAGCACCCGGTCCAACTTCTCACATGTTGGATTCGGTAACGTGTTCGCCCATGTAAATTGTCTACCAGTAAGGTTAATCTCCCTAAGTTTGAGACTCTCAATAATCATATTAAACATAAATGGCCATCTTCCATCGAAGTTGTCATTATTCTTTTTAAACTCTTCTCCTAGTAATGTTAAAATCTCTTCCCACTAGGATCGGCAACCTTTCATCCCCATAGACCCTCACAAGGACAGCTAGAAAATCCGATTTAAACTCAGATTGAGCTGCTCTGTAAACAACTACCAAAGCCCATCTAAATCCATCAAGCTTTGACCTTACACGAAACTAAACGGTATAGTCACCTCAAACGACATTCATAACCTCTAACGTTTCACATTTAACCCCGAAATCCGTCTGGATCGTCCCCTTGGAGGTAGGCAGTGATAGTCAAAATCTATTCCACCAGATAAGGTACCGAGGAACTGCGAAGTGAAGTTATCCCTACTCGCTTCTAGTAGGGCAATAAAATCTAGTTGATGCTCTAGTGATGCTTCCGCAAGAAACATTCTTTTAGCCAAGTCTACTAGACCTCTGCTATTCCAAAAGATTCCTTTCATTAATCATAAAAAAAATTTGGATTTGACTCTCGCACTTCTATGGACTGCTGATGTAGGGTAAACTTTCCTCTTCCAGGAATGTTTGGTTTATCCGGCACCCCCTCCTAGTCCATATGACCGGGGACAGTGTGTGTAGTACATTATGGCAGTAGAGGAGCCACATACCCCTCTGACCCTGTTTCATCTATTGCTCCTTCATAGGCCTCATTCATATGCCTTATAGCCACAATATTTCGAATCATTTATGAGGTTCTCTCTGAAGGAAATATGCCCTAGAGGCAATAATAAAGTTATTATTTATTTCCTCTTATTTCATGATAAATGTTTATTATTCATGATAGAATTGTATTAACCGGAAACATAATACATGTGTGAATACATAGGCAAACATAATATCACTAGTATGCCTCTACTAGACTAGCTCGTTGATCAAAGATGGTTAAGGTTTCCTAACCATAGACATGAGTTGTCATTTAATAAACGGGATCACATCATTGGGAGAATGTTGTAATTGACTTGACCCATTCCGTTAGCTTAGCACTTGATCGTTTTAGTTTACTGCTATTGCTTTCTTCATGACTTGTACATGTTCCTATGACTATGAGATTATGCAACTCCCGATTACCGGAGGAACACATTGTGTGCTACCAAAAGTCACAACGTAACTGGGTGATTATAAATGTTCTCTACAGGTGTCTCCGATGGTACTTGTTGAGTTGGCATAGATCGATATTAGGATTTGTCACTCCGATTGTCGGAGAGGTATCTCTAAGCCCTCTCGATAATGCACATCACTATAAGCCTTGCAAGCAATGTGACTAATGAGTTAGTTGCGAGATGATGCATTACGGAACGAGTAAAGAGACTTGCTGGTAACGAGATTGATCTAGGTATTGAGATACCGATGATCGAATCTCGGGCAAGTAACGCACTGATGACAAAAGGAACAACGTATGTTGTTATGCGGTTTGACCAATAAAGATCTTCATAGAATATGTAGGAGCCAACATAAGCATCCAGGTTCCGCTATTCGTTATTGACCAGAGACGTGTCTCGGTCATGTCTACATAGTTATCAAACCCGTAGGGTCCGCACGCTTAACGTTCGGTGATGATCGATATTATGAGTTTATCTGTTTTGATGTACCGAAGGTAGTTCAGAGTCCCAGATATGATCATGGACATGACGAGGAGTCTCGAAATGGTCGAGACATAAAGATCAATATATTGGATGACTATGTTTGGACTTTGAAAGGGTTCCGGGCAAGTTCGGACACATACCGGAGTACCGGGGGTTACCGGAACCCCCCGGGAAGTGTAATGGGCATATTGGGCCCTAGTGGAGAAGAGGAGGGGCGGCCAGGGCAGGCCGCCCACCCCCTCCCCCTCTTGTCTGAATTGGACAAGGAGGGGGGCGCCCCCTTTCCTTCCCCCTCTCTCCTCCTTCCCCCTTCTCCTACTCCTACTAGGAAAGGAGGAGTCCTACTCCCGGTGGGAGTAGGACTCCCCCCTTGGCGCGCCCTCCTCCTTGGTTGGCCGCCTCCCCCCTAGCTCCTTTATATACGGGGGCGGGGGGCACCCCAAGACACACAAGTTGATCATTGATCTCTAGCCGTGTGCGGTGCCCCTCCACCATAATCCACTTCGGTCATATCGTAGCGGTGCTTAGGCGAAGCCCTGCGTCGGTAGCTTCATCAACACCGTCATCACACCGTCGTGCTGACAGAACTTTCCCTCGAAGCTCTACTGGATCGTGAGTTTGTGGGACGTCATCGAGCTGAACGTGTGCACATCGCGGAGGTGCCGTACATTTGGTACTAGGATCGGTCGATCGTCAAGATGTACGACTACATCAACCATGTTGTCATAACGCTTCCGCTTATGGTCTACGAGGGTACGTAGACGACACTCTCCCCTCTCATTGCTATGCATCACCATGATCTTGCGTGTGCGTAGGAAGTTTTTTTGAAATTACTACGTTCCCCAACAGTGGTATCAGAGCCAGGTTTATGTGTAGATGATATATGCACGAGTAGAACACAAATGAGTTATGAGAGATACAAGTCATACTGCTTACCAGCATGTCATACTTTGATTCGGAGATATTGTTGGATGAAGCGGCCCGGACTGACATTACGCGTACGCTTACGCGAGATAGGTTCTACCGACGTGCTTTGCACATAGGTGGCTGGCAGGTGTCAGTTTCTCCAACTTTAGTTGAATCGAGTGTGGCTACGCTCGGTCCTTGTTGAAGGTTAAAACATCACTAACTTGATGAAATATCGTTGTGGTTTTGATGTGTAGGTAAGAATGGTTCTTGCTCAACCCGTAGCAGCCACGTAAAACTTGCAACAACAAAGTAGAGGACGTCTAACTTGTTTTTGCAGGGCATGTTGTGATGTGATATGGTCAAGACATGATGCTAAATTTTATTGTATGAGATGATCATGTTTTGTAACAGAGTTATCGGCAACTGGCAGGAGCCATATGGTTGTCGCTTTATTGTATGCAATGCAATCGCCCTGTAATTGCTTTACTTTATCACTAAGCGGTAGCGATAGTCGTAGAAGCAATAGTTGGCGAGACGACAACGATGCTACGATGGAGATCAAGGTGTCGCGCTGGTGACGATGGTGATCATGACGGTGCTCTGGAGATGGAGATCAAAGGCACAAAATGATGATGGCCATATCATATCACTTATATTGATTGCATGTGATGTTTATCTTTTATGCATCTTATTTTGCTTTGATTGACGGTAGCATTATAAGATGATCTCTCACTAAATTTCAAGGTATAAGTGTTCTCCCTGAGTATGCACCGTTGCCAAAGTTCGTTGTGCCGAGACACCACGTGATGATCGGGTGTGATAAGCTCTATGTTCACATACAACGGGTGCAAGCCAGTTTTGCACATGCAGAAATACTCGGGTTAAACTTGACGAGCCTAGCATATACAGATATGGCCTTGGAACACTGAGACTGAAAGGTCGAGCGTGAATCATATAGTAGATATGATCAACATAGTGATGTTCACTATTGAAAACTACTCCATTTCACGTGATGACCGGAACTGGTTTAGTTGATTTGGATCACATGATCACTTAGAGGGATGTCTGTCTAAGTGGGAGTTCTTAAGTAATTTGATTAATTGAACTTTAATTTATCATGAACTTAGTACCTGATAGTATTTTTGCTTGTCTATGTTGTTGTAGATAGATGGCCCGTGCTGTTGCTCCGTTGAATTTTAATGCTTCCTTGAGAAAGCTATGTTGAAAGATGATGGTAGCAATTACACGAACTTGAGGATTATCCTCATTGCTGCACAGAAGAATTACGTCCTGGAAGCACCGCTAGGTGCAAGACCCGCTGTAGGAGCAACACCGGACGTTGTGAACGTTCGGGAGAGCAAAGCTAATGACTACTCAATAGTTCAGTGTGCCTGCTTTACTGCTTAGAACCAGGACTTCGACGACGTTTTGAATGTCATGGAGCATATGAGATGTTTCAGGAGTTGAAGTTAATATTTCAAGCAAATGCCCGGATTGAGAGATATGAAGTCTCCAATAAGTTCTATAGCTGCAAGATGGAGGAGAATAGTTCTGTCAGTGAACATATACTCAAAATGTCTGGGTATAATAATCACTTGATTCAACTGGGAGTTAATCTTCCTGATGATAGTGTCATTGATAGAATTCTTCAATCACTGCCACCAAGCTACAAGAGCTTCGTGATGAACTATAATATGCAAGGGATGGAAAAGACAATTCCCGAGCTCTTCGCGATGCTAAAGGCTGCGGAGGTAGAAATCAAGAAGGAGCATCAAGTGTTGATGGTCAACAAGACCACCAATTTCAAGAAAAAGGGTAAAAGGGAAGAAGAAAGGGAACTTCAAGAAGAACGGCAAATAAGTTCCTGCTCAGGAGAAAAAACCCAAGTCTGGACCTAAGCCGGAGACTGAGTGCTTCTACTGCAAAGGGACTGGCCACTGGAAGCGTAACTGCCCCAAGTATTTGGCGGATATGAAGGATGGCAAGGTGAACAAAGGTATATGTGATATACATGTTATTGATGTGTACCTTACTAAAGCTCGCAGTAGCACCTGGTATTTGATACTGGTTCTGTTGCTAACTTTTGCAACTCGAAACAGGGACTATGGATTATGCGAAGATTGGCTAAGGACAAGGTGACGATGCGCGTGGGAAATGGTTCCAAAGTCGAGGTGATCGCGGTCGGCACGCTAACTCTACATCTACCTTCGGGATTAGTTTTAGACCTGAATAATTGTTATTTGGTGCCAGCGTTAAGCATGAACATTATATCTGGATCTTGTTTGATGCGAGACGGTTATTCATTTAAATCTGAGAATAATGGTTGTTCCATTTATATGAGTAATATCTTTTATGGTCATGCACCCTTGAAGAGTGGTCTATTTTTGTTGAATCTCGAATGTAGTGATACACATATTCATAATGTTGAAGCCAAAAGATGCAGAGTTGATAATGATAGTGCAACTTATTTGTGGCACTGCTGTTTAGGTCATATTGGTGTAAAGCGCATGAAGAAACTCCATACTGATGGACTTTTGGAATCACTTGATTATGAATCACTTGGTACTTGCGAACCATGCCTCATGGGCAAGATGACTAAAACGCCGTTCTCTGGAACAATGGAGCTAGCAACAGATTTGTTGGAAATCATACATACTGATGTATGTGGTCCAATGAATATTGAGGCTCACGGCGGGTATGGTTCTTTTCTCACCTTCACAGATGATTTGAGAAGATATGCGTATATCTACTTAATGAAACATAAGTGTGAAACATTTGAAAAGTTCAAGGAATTTCAGAGTGAAGTGGAAAATCATCGTAACAAGAAAATAAAGCTTCTACGATCTGATCGTGGAGGAGAATATTTGAGTTACGAGTTTGGTCTTCATTTGAAACAATGCGGAATAGTTTCGCAACTCACGCCACCCGGAACACCACAGCGTAATGGTGTGTGTCCGTGTCAAAACCGGTGGATCTCGGGTAGGGGGTACCGAACTGTGCGTCTAAGGCTAATGGTAACAGGAAGCGTGGGACACAATGTTTACCCAAGTTTGGGCCCTCCCGATGGAGGTAATACCCTACTTCCTGCTTGATTTATCTTGATGATATGAGTATTACAAGAGTTGATTTACCACGATATCGTAGAGGCTAAACCCTAGAAGCTAGCCTATGATTATGATTGTTCTTGTTCTACGGACTAAACCCTCCGGTTTATATAGACACCGGAGGGGGCTAGGGTTACACAGAGTCGGTTACAGAGAAGGAGATCTACATATCCGAATTGCCAAGCTTGACTTCCACGCAAAGGAGAGTCCCACCCGGACACGGCGCGAAGTCTTCAATCTTGTATCTTCATAGTCCAACAGTCCGGCCAAAGTATATAGTCCGGCTGTCCGAGGACCCCCTAATCCAGGACTCCCTCAGTAGCCCCTGAACCAGGATTCAATGACGATGAGTCCGGTGCGCAAATTGTCTTCGGCATTGCAAGGCGGGTTCTTCTCCAAAATCCCTGAGTACCTGTTGTAACAAGCGGTGTCCGGCTTCCCATTAATGCTGCACTCCTCGGCTTCTGTACCCTAATAATGGCAGTCTCCACGCGTCGAGCGAATGCAAGAAGTCAGGGCATTTTTACATTTACCACCCTGACCACGTTATTAAATCGTCTATTAAAGAGACGGGGATCCTCAGATCCAAATCACAACATCTTCCCCCAGCGAGTATCCACCAGAGCGCACCCGGAAAAATCCATTCCATCATGGCCGGCAGCCGCGGCTCCTCCTCTCGCTCCCGCAGCGATAAGCCCGGCGATTGGGAGAAGTGTTCTGCCCCCCACGGTCGATTGGTGGAGTTGCAGACCCAGGGGTTTCTCCCGCCTGCATATATGGTCCCCGCCCGAGCCGCACTAGCCACTTACAATGGCGGGGAGCAAGCGGAGAGTTTTCCAAACCCATCTGGGGGGGGGGGGGGATGGGCATGCCTTGTCCCTTACTTGCAGTGGGGACTCGGATTTCCAATCCATCCATTCCTCTGCGGTCTCCTGGAGTTCTACGGCCTCCAGCTGCATAACTTCACTCCTGTCTCCACACTGCACATTGCAGCCTATGTCGCCTTCTGCGAGCTATTTCTGGGCTGCGAAGCTCATTTCGAGTTATGGAAGAGGCTATTCTGCCTCGTCCCCCGCACTCAAGAGGGGTCAATATATCAAGTGGGCGGAGCCGAAATATGGCGTATCGCCAGGACCGGATACCTATCTGGTACCCCGAAGAAGACATCCGAAGACTGGCCTTCAGAGTGGTTTTATATGGAGGATGTCCCCCTTCCGGACCCTATTCGGATGGGCCTCCCTGAGTTTGCAAATGCCCTGTTGAAGAAACACAACAGCTGGCGCCCCCGGAGCCCCCAGGAGGAAGATAACAGAGAGGTCCTTTACCTGATGGGCAGGATAAAAACGCTGGCCAAATCAGGACTGACAATAATTGAGGTCATGTCAATATGTATAATGCGGGGGGTGCATCCACTTCAATATCGGGGGATACCCATGTGGCACTTCAATGGATAAGACGATGCCACCCGCTGCGGCCGTAAAGGTCCGGACTCCGCCACCGCTCTGGCGAATATACTATCTGATTTGTACAAAGGAAAAGAAGAGGAGTTCATCCGTATTAAGCCACGGGATGGATTCACCATGTACAACCCCCCAAGCTGGGTGAGCTGCTTTCTTTCACTCCAGTCATTCCCGCATCCTTCATCACAAACATTTACCCTGCTAATTCATAGCAGGAACTGCAAAAAGTTGTGAGGGAGGTCCACAGCCCGTCTCCACAGCTAGAGGACCCCGACCGGGCCCTCGACCCCGGACTTGAAGAAGATCCGGACATATTTGTGGAGCTTGTCGATAGGACATTTCACCAGTTAAGCTGTGGCGGTGCCTTGGTGGCCATCACAGCTGATTATCCTGGCCTACTCCCTACATCACATGTAAGTAAAACCGGAGTCCCAACTTTCGAGAAGGATCCCCTCTTTGCGCCTTACCCACCGCACGTGTGTTACGTTTTACAGGGAAGGCCATCTGGGCGCCGTTCCGAACCCGTAGTGACTCGCCAACAAGGGGCACCGAAGCCGGGTAGGCTTAAAAGGAAGGCGGTTAGGACCGAGACGCCGTGGTAGAGGTATGATAAAAAACCTGCTCCGTGATTATCGTCTTTAAAATGTAATAATGTTCGTGGTTCCCGGCAGAAAAAACGCTCGCCGGACTGTGTCCGGAGACCCTGGCGGCCACGCCTCCACCAGCCGGACTTCAGAGCCGGACTTAGGGGCAGAGGCTAAAGCGGGGACAACACCGGATGGTCCTCCTACAGAGGATGCGGATAGACTGTCCGTTACGAATTCTGAAGTGTAGAGCGCCATGAATCACAGGTGTCGCCGGGCTGTACTCCGCGACCCTAATTTCTCCGAAGAGGCGTTCAATGCCTTGAACTCAGGAGACGCGTACATCCGAGCTTCTCAAGATGGCCTTGCCAAAGCCACAGACCAGTATGTAAAGGATATTCGGGTAAGAAAATATGATAATTATGTATATCAGTAGCCCCTGAGACTTGAAACAATTGGCATAACAGATTTAAGGATCATTGTATGCATAGGTTCTTACGGAGAAGAATACCCAGTTGTCTCAAGAGCTAGAGGAATGCAAAGCCCAGCTACAGGCCGCAGTTGCCGGAATGGAGGAGTCCAAGAAGGCCTCATCTGGTAATACTTGTCATGATCAAAATGAATGTAATGACGTGTACCAGTTAATATTTGACATGAATGCAAATCTAACAATAGATTCTGCAGACAATCCCGGAGGTAATCCGGAGATCATACCGGGGGATGAGCAACATGCTCAACGATTGCTAGAGGCTGGCGAGCGCGTGCTTACACGGGTTATTCGAGAGAAAAATGATCTCCAGGATGCCCATACCCGGTTGGGCGTTGAACTAAAAGATGTTCGAGCCCAACTTGCTGACTCCGTGAAGGAGAATAAGAGGCTTCAACGCGACATTTTTAGTAAGTGCTCGAACGAACCTTTGTAGAGTTCGGCAAAGAAACGGGCTAACAGAGTTATGTATGTAGATATGCTGACAGGTCGTCCCGAAGAGGAGATGCCGAGATTTGTAGGCGATATTCTGCAAGAGCTCTGACAACTGCACGAACAAGTTCGGCAGGTGATGCAGGGCATTGCCCATGCCTTGTGGCTATCCGCTTCCCTGCCAGGAGGCATGGGGGAGCTTGTAGAGATGCTCAAGGGAGCACGGCGGCGCTTCCGATTATGGAAGATATCGGCCTGCTAACACGGTGCAAGGGAAGCCTGGGCCATGGTGAAGACGCGATACACCAAGGCTGACCCGAACCACATGGCCGAGCTCAGACCTGTAGGGTTGGATGGGAAAGAGATCCCTGTTAGTCTGGTATATGACCAGGTAGGTTTAGCCGCAAAGTATTCCTAACAGGATTGTAGGCTAGACAACCTATTGGATGGTATAGAAGAAGAATTTAGTCAGTCTAAGTGACTGTGTACTTCAAATGACATATTTTGTCCCTAGCCGGATTGTAAATCATTTGTCATGGCGGACCTTTTCGCTTCAACCTCCGGACCCGACAGTCCGGAGTGTATCCGAATACCCGCTCAGTTATGTAAAAACCGGGGTATGCATGGAAACCAGGCGTAGGGGTCATAAGTGCTTGAACAGACAAGTACCCAACTAGCTATGTTATATTACATGGATAGTAAGAAACATCTTCCAGGGAGAATAGTTCCGTTAAGGGTTCCTTTCCCTAGGTACGCATGCATTAATGTGCATTTCCGAACTGCGAAAAGAGACACATGATATAAACATCTGGGGGCATGTATTGCAATAGGTAAGAAACATCTTTTGTTCACCGACCGATTTTTCCCTTAAGAACGCTAGCTTTCGGCTTCACCTAGTCTGAGGTACACATCCGGCTGAGCCGGCAGTAACAATCGCAGAGGTGCTCCCCTTATGCCCTAGCCGAACTAATGGGAACGTAGGGCATAAACACAGGAGCCAGGCAACCCAGCTTGGCCAAAACTTAAGTCATATCGATGCATATAATGGCGAAAAAAGGTACATATGGAGAAGCGACACATATGTAGTGGGCATAGAGCCCGGGAGATAATTATATTAAGCTTCTGTATAAGAAGCCCCCAGGTATAATGAGCGCGCATGGCGCGTCAAAATTGTGTAGTCAAGACACACTTTATGCTTTTAAGGCTATAAAGAAAAAGGAAGAAACAAACAAAGAAAGAAAGCGGATATATAAAAAAAGCGGAGGTAAGGAGATGAACACAAAGTCCGGCACTATGCGTAGAATCTTCGGAGTCTGTCCGCGTTCTATGGGTTTGGCTCGAGTCAATTGTCAGATGCGTCACGCAGACGGTATGCTCCACCGGTGAGAACTTTATCGATGATGAAGGGACCCTCCCACTTGGGGTTGAGCTTGTCCTTTTTCTTCTTCGGTAGGAGTAGAACGAGTTCGCCAATGTTATAAGTTTTGGCCCGTACTTCTCTGGTTTGATACCTTCGACCCTGTTGCTGATAGACTGCGGAGCAGGATTTTGCGACGTCACGCTCCTCATCCAGGGCATCTAAATTGTCCTGCCGATCAAGCTCGGCTTCTTTCTCTTCATACATGCGCACTCAAGGTGAGACATGAATGATGTCGCAGGGCAATACCGCCTCTGCGCCGTACACCATAAAAAACGGTGTGTATCCGGTGGTGCGATTAGGCGTGGTCCGCAGCCCCCATAGTATGGAGTCGAGCTCCTCAACCCAGTGCGTATCTGATTCCTTCAAGGATCACACTAGTCTGGGTTTGATGCCGCTCATAATAAGACAATTTGCTTGTTCGACTTGAACATTTGTTTGGGGGTGATAGATGGAGGCATAATCGAGCTTAATGCCCATGTTGCCGCACCAAGTTTTCACCTCGTCAGCTGTGAAGTTCGAGCCGTTATCGGTGATGATGCTGTGGGGGACACCGTAATGGTGTATGACCCTGGATATGAAGTCTATCACTGGTCCGAAATCGGACGTTTTAACTGGTTTGACTGCTATCCATTTGGTGAATTTATCCACCATGACCAACAAGTATTTTTTTTCTTATGGCTTCCTCCTTTAAGGGGTCCAACTATACCATGACCAGCACAATGCAACGTTCCTCATTTATGTCCTTATGGAGTTCTTGCCTATTTAAGTAGGCTAAGAAGGGTTCCGTCCACGGGGCAATGACAGCCATAATCACGTGGGCCGAAGGTGTTGTTTCGGTGGCGGAGCCTCCGATTACGTCAGAGTGTTCGGGATCTGGGGTTGTGTTGAGATCCGGACTGGTATTGCCGGTCTCCCCTTCCCACACCAAGGATGGCTTGAACAACCTTTCCAAGAAGATATTAGGTGGGACGGGGTCGCGCTTAGCACCGATGCGGGCGAGGATATCCGTCGCTTGATTATTCTCTCGGACCACATGGTGGAATTCGAGCCCCTCAAACCGAGCTGACATTTTGAGGACGACATTATAGTAAAGCCGCCATTTGTGGGTCCTTGGCGTCAAAGTCTCCATTTATTTGAGATATTGCGAGGTTCGAGTCCCCACACACTTCTAGGCGTTGAATGCCCATGGAGACTGCCATCCGAAGACCATGCAACAGAGCCTTGTATTTGGCTGCATTGTTGGAGTCTGTGTATAGTATTTGGAGTACATATTGGACTGTATCTCCAGTGGGGGATGTCCGGACAACGCCTGCCCCCAGACCAGCCAACATCTTAGAGCCGTCAAAGTTCATGATCCAATTGGAGTATGCACCGTACTCTTTAGGGAGTTCGACTTCTGTCCATTCGGCAATGAAGTCAGCCAGTACTTGCGACTTAATGGCTCGCCGTGGTTTGTATGTGATGTCGAACGGGAGGAGCTTGATTGCCCACTTAGCAATCTGGCCCGTGGCATCACGGTTATTTATTATATCGTCGAGTGGTACTTCGGAGGCCACCATGATTGAACACTCTTGAAAGTAGTGCCGTAGTTTCCGGGATGCCATGAAGACTGCGTATGCTATCTTTTGATAATGTGGGTACCATGACTTGCATGGAGTGAGGACAGTGGATACGTATTATACCAGATTTTGAAGCAGGAACTTATGTCCATCCATCTCTCATTCGACGACGAGCACTGCGCTTACAACCTGGTGTGTTGCAGCTATATATAACAGCATAGGTTTGCCGATATTTGGCGCGATTAGGATTGGATTGCTGGCCAAGAGGGCCTTTATTTCTTCCAGTCCGGCGGTAGCCGCATCCATCCACTCGAAGTGTTCGGTGCGTCGAAGAAGGCGACAGAGAGGTAGTGCCTTTTCTCCCAATCGGGAGATAAAGCGGCTTAGGGCAGCCACACAACTAGTTAATTTCTGGATTTGCTTGAGGTCTGTTGGGGTAGCCAACTGTGACAGAGCTCGGATTTTAGCTGGACTTGCTTCAATTCCTCTATTGGAAACGATGAAGCCCAAGAGCTTTCCGGCAGGTACGCCGAAGACGCATTTTTCCGGATTGAGCTTGATGTCATATGTTAGGAGATTGTCGAACGTGAGCCTCAAGTCGTCTATTAAAGATTCGACATGTCTAGTTTTGATGACCACATCTTCTATGTATGCCTTCACTGTTTTGCCGATTTGTGTTTCCAGGCATGTCTGAATCATGCGTTGATAGGTTGCACCGGCGTTTTTGAGCCCGAAAGGCATGGTGTTAAAACAGAAGGCACCATATGGAGTGATGAATGCCGTTCCGTCTTGATCGGACTCCGCCATCTTGATTTGATGGTATCCGGAGTATGCGTCGAGGAATCATAATGAGTCGTGTCCTGCGGTAGCATTGATGATTTGATCGATGCGGGGGAGGGGAAGGGATCCTTGAGGCAAGCCTTGTTGAGGTCCTTGAAATCGACACATAGGCGCCAGGATTTGTCCTTCTTTGGTACCATCACCAAGTTTGCTAGCCAGTCCGGATGTTTTATTTCTCTGATGAATCTGGCCTTGAGTAACTTGACTAGCTCTTCTCCCATTGATTGTCGCTTAGGTTCTGAAAAGTGCCGAAGAGTCTGCTTGACCGGCTTGTATCCCTTCAGTAAGTTTAGGCTATGCTCAGCCAGCCTGCGTGGGATACCTGGCATGTCTGAAGGATGCCAGGCGATGATGTCCCAATTCTCACACAAGAACTCTCGCGGTGCGGCGTCTATTGTGGGGTTCAGCTGTGCCCCGATGTATGCTGTTTTTGTAGGGTCTGTTGGGTGGACCTGGAATTTGACTATTTCGTCCGTTGGTTTGAAAGAGGTGGACTTGGGTCGTTTGTCGAGTATCACGTTGTCCCTGTCCACCGTGGAGCGCAGCACAGTTAGTTCTTTGGCCGCGAGGGCTTCGGATAATGCCTCAAGGGCCAGTGCTGCGGTTTTATTTTTGATGTGGAGTGCTACGTCCGGATCACTAGCTAGAGTGATGATTCCACTGGGCCCGGGCATCTTGAGCTTCATGTACCCATAATGGGGTATAGCTTGGAAGCTCATGAATGGATGCCGCCCTAAAAGGGCATGGTATCCGCTACTGAACGAGGCCACTTGGAATGTGATTTCTTCGGACCTATAATTCTCCGCGTGCCGAATACCACATCTAGTGTGATTTTTCCCGCACATCGTGCCTCCCAACTGGGGATGATTCCTCTGAAGGTCGTGCTACTTTGCTCGATGCGGCTCTTGTCTATTTCCATTTTGTTAAGAGTTTCCTCGTAGATGAGGTTTAATTCGCTGCCACCGTCCATGAGCACTTTAGTAAGCCGGAAGCTGTCCACAATTGGACTAAGGACCAAAGCGGCTGGTGCTCGGACTGTTCGGAATTGAGGTTCGTCAATGGCATTGAAGGTTATGGCCATGTCGTTCCATGGATTTATTGATGCAATGTGGCAGACTTCAGCGAGGCTGCGGAGTGCTCACTTATGCCTATTATTTGAGGCGAAAGTCTCGAAGACTGTCAGCACTATATTGTTATTTTCCGCGGGATTTTGCTATGCGGTATTGTTGATGAGCAGATCCTCACCGCTCTTGGCCACCTGCCGGAGTATCCAACATGCTCTGAGGCTGTGTGTTGGTATGGTATGCAGTGTACTGTGAATTTTGCATGGCCCATTGAGCCATCCCTCCAATACGGTTCCATGCCCTGTAGTGAGCTTTGGTTTCTTTGTAACTGGATCGGGTGACTTGCGAGAGTGCACCCTTTTAGTTCGGACGAGGGGTTTAGTGAGAGCCGGAGGATCCCAGAATTTTGTTTGGGTTTTCCAGGTGCTTTCCATCGCACAGTACTTCTGTAGTATAGCGGCCAAGTCAACGAAGTGTGCTATGTCATGGCGACTTATGGCGTTAAGGATTCCCTTGTCCATGCAATTTTTGCAAAAGAATGAGATTGAGTCTTCCTCGCGATAGTCCTTAACCTTGCTCATTACAAGGAGGAATCTGGCCCAGAAGTGATGTACTATCTCTTAGGGCTCTTGTCTAATGTGGGAAAGATCACTTGTATCTGGGTGGGTGGGTAGATTTAAGTCCAAACCCTGACCTGATCTAAGACCCAGGGGCAAAGGAGCTTCCGAGCTTGGCTGCTCGGGCTCCGGGATGTTGCCCAATTTTTCAGGACCACTGTCTGATTCTAGGTTCGGAGCTTGGGCCATGTCCTCCCATAGGCGGGTATCCGGCTCGGAGAGCTCAGGAATCCGAACATAGTTCATCCTCAAAATAGAGGAAGAATCGCTGCATTGCTCCTCCACCACCGCTATTTGATGGGTGACCGGCGGAGATTTAATCTCCCTTCGGTCGGGTTTAAGCCCGATCCGATCATAGTCTGTAGCGGCTCCCAGGGCGGCGATGCGATCCAAGAGCTCGTTCAAGGAGGAGAGCTCCGTTGGATCCATCTGCTCGGTGAATTCCGAGGTGATGTGGAGGCTATTTCTGATGACCGGAGAAGTCATCGTCGACGCGACGGGCGAAAGGGCGGTCATGACGAAGCCGCCTAGTCAGAGAGTTTGGCCTACAGCCAGGGCTCCCCCAGAGGTGATGTTGTCCTTGACAATAAGACGAGCCAGAATAAGATCCGCACCAGAGTGGTACGGTAATCCCATTCTGGAGGTCATGTTACTTGACCATGGCGAACCTACGAACTATGAGGAAGCAATGATGAGCCCAGATTCTGCAAAATGGCTTGAGGCCATGAAATCTGAGATGGGATCCATGTATGAGAACAAAGTGTGGACTTTGTTTGACTTGCCCGATGATCGGCAAGCCATCGAGAATAAATGGATCTTCAAGAAGAAGACTGGCACTAATGGTAACTTTACTGTCTACAAAGCTCGACTTGTTGCGAAAGGTTTTCGACAAGTTCAAGGAGTTGACTATGATGAGACTTTCTCACCCGTAGTGATGCTTAAGTCTGTCCGAATCATATTAGCAATTGCCGCATTTTATGATTTTTAAAATTTGGCAAATGGATGTCAAAACTGTATTCCTGAATGGATTTCTAGAAGAAGAGTTGTATATGATGCAACCAGAAGGTTTTGTCGATCCAAAAGGTGCTAACAAAGTGTGCAAGCTCCAGCGATCCATTTATGGACTGGTGCAAGCCTCTCGGAGTTGGAATAAACGTTTTGATAGTGTGATCAAAGCATATGGTTTTATACAGACTTTTGGAGAAGCCTGTATTTACAAGAAAGTGAGTGGGAGCTCTGTAGCATTTCTAATACTATATGTAGATGACATATTAGATGACATAGAATTTCTGGATAGCATAAAAGGATACTTAAATAAGAGTTTTTCAATGAAAGACATCAGTGAAGCTGCTTATATATTGGGCATCAAGATCTATAGAGATAGATCAAGACGCTTAATTGGACTTTCACAAAGCACATACCTTGATAAAGTTTTGAAAATGTTCAGAATGGATCAAGCAAAGAAAGGGTTCTTGCCTGTGTTACAAGGTGTGTAGTTGAGTCAAACTCAATGCCCGACCGCTGCAGAAGATAGAGAGAAAATGAAAAATGTTCCCTATGCTTCTGCCATAGGCTCTATCATGTATGCAATGTTGTGTACTAGACTTGATGTGTGCCTTGCTATTAGTTTAGCAGGGATGTACCAAAGTAATCCTGGAGTGGATCACTGGACAGTGGTCAAGAACATCCTGAAATACCTGAAAAGGACTAAGGATATGTTTCTCATTTGTGGAGGTGACAAAGAGCTTGTCATAAATGGTTACGTCGATGCAAGCTTTGACACTGATCCGGACGATTCTAAATCGCAAACCGGATACATGTTTATATTGAACGATGGAGCTGTCAGTTGGTGCAGTTCTAAACAAAGCGTCGTAGCGGGATCTACTTGTGTAGCGGAATACATAGCTGCTTCGGAAGCAGCAAATGAAGGAGTCTGGATGAAGGAGTTCATATCCGATTTAGGTGTAATACCTAGTGCATCGATTCTAATGAAAATCTTTTGTGACAATACTGGTGCAATTGCCTTGGCAAAGGAATCCAGATTTCACAAGAGAACCAAGCACATCAAGAGATGCTTCAATTCCATCCGTGATCAAGTCCAGGTGGGAGACATAGAGATTTACAAGATACATTCGGATCTGAATGTTGCAGACCCGTTGACTAAGACTCTCTCACGAGCAAAACATGATCAGCACCAAGACTCCACGGGTGTTGGAATCTTTACTCTGTAGTCTAGATTATTGACTCTAGTGCAAGTGGGAGACTGAAGGAAATATGCCCTAGAGGCAATAATAAAGTTATTATTTATTTCCTTATTTCATGATAAATGTTTATTATTCATGCTAGAATTATATTAACCGGAAACATAATACATGTGTGAATACATAGACAAACATAGTGTCACTAGTATGCCTCTACTAGACTAGCTCATTGATCAAAGATGGTTAAAGTTTCCTAAACATAGACATGAGTTGTCATTTGATAAACGGGATCACATCATTGGGAGAATGATGCGATTGAGTTGACCCATTCCGTTAGCTTAGCACTTGGTCGTTTTAGTTTTACTACTATTGCTTTCTTCATGACTTATACATGTTCCTATGACTATGAGATTATGCAACTCCCGATTACCGGAGGAACACTTTGTGTGCTACCAAACATGACAATGTAATTGGGTGATTATAAAGGTGCTCTACATGTGTATTCGATGGTACTTGTTGAGTTGGCATAGATCGAGATTAGGATTTGTCACTCCGATTGTCGGCGAGGTATCTCTGGGCTCTCTCGATAATGCACATCACTATAAGTCTTGCAAGCAATGTGACTAATGAGTTAGTTGCGAGATGATGCATTATGGAACAAGTAAAGAGACTTGCCGGTAACAAGATTGATCTAGGTATTGAGATACCGACGATTGAATCTCGGGCAAGTAACATACGGATGATAAAAGGAACAATGTATGTTGTTATGCGGTTTGATCGATAAAGATCTTCGTAGAATATGTAGGAGCCAATATGAGCATCTAGGTTTCGCTATTGGTTATTGACCAGAGACGTGTCCCGGTCATGTCTACATAGTTCTCAAACCCGTAGGGTCCGCACGCTTAACATTCGGTGACGACCGATATTATGAGTTTATGTGCTTTGATGTACCGAAGGTAGTTGAGAGTCCCGGATATGATCATGGACATGACGAGGAGTCTCGGAATGGTCGAGAGATAAAGATAGATATATTGGATGACTACGTTTGGACTTCGGAAGTGTTCCGGGCAAGTTCGGACATATATCGGAGTACCGGGGGGTTACCGGAACCCCCCGGGGAGTGTGATGGGCCTATTGGGCCCTAGTGGAGAAGAGGAGGGCTGGCCAGGGCAGGTCGCGTGACCCCTCTGAGGGAGTCCTGGATTAGGGGGTCCTCGGATAGCCGGACTATATACTTTGGCCGGACTGTTGGACTATGAAGATACAAGATTGAAGACTTCATCCCGTGTCCGAGTGGGACTCTCCTTTGCGTGGAAGGCAAGCTTGGCAATTCAGATATGTAGATCTCCTTCTCTGTAACCGACTTTGTGTAACCCTAGCCCCCTCCGGTGTCTATATAAACCGGAGGGTTTAGTCCATAGGACAACAATCATAATCATAGGCTAGCTTCTAGGGTTTAGCCTCTACGATCTCATGGTAGATCAACTCTTGTGATACTCATATCATCAAGATCAATCAAGCAGGAAGTAGGGTATTACCTCCATCGAGAGGGCCCGAACCTGGGTAAACATTGTGTCCCCCGCCTCCTGTTACCATTAGCCTTAGACGCACAGTTCCGGACCCCCTACACGAGATTCGCCGGTGTTGACACCGACATTGGTGCTTTCACTGAGAGTTCCACTGTGCCGTCACGATAAGGCTTGATGGCTCCTTCAATCATCTGCAACGATGCGATCCAGGGCGAGGTTTTTCTCCCCAGACAGATCTTCATATTCAGTGGCTTCGTACTGCGGGCCAACTCGCCTGACCATCTGGAGAAGATCGATAGCTACGCCCCTGGCCATCAGGTCAGGTTTGGAAGCTTGAACTATACTGCCGACATCCGCGGAGACTTGACCTTCGACGGATTCGATCCCGTATTAGGTGCGCCGAACAGTCATGACGAGCATGACTTAGATCTGCCGTCGGACGGTGTTTGGCAGATCACACCTGCAGCTTCCCCAGCCCTCAATCCGGAGCAGATCGCGCCATCCGAGGACGGGAGGATGGACCCCGCCACAGAGGCCGCACACTCAGCAGCGATAGAGCCGAACAGTGGCTTCACCTCCCATGAGGCCTGTGCCATCGGTCCCTCGGACTCGTCTCCGGCCACAGGCTCCGAACCGCGTGCATCCGTGCCTATCGAATCTGATTGGGCACCGATCTTGGAGTTTACCTCCGCGGATATATTTCAGCACTATGTCTAGAGACGTGCTAAATTCATTGAGGTCTCTCTCCTTGTCAGGAGACTCTTGGCCGAACTATGTCTGGTTGGAGCGGGAAGCAGACGATGAAGAAATTCGTTCCCCACCCACCACCCACTTAATAGCTACTGTCGACGACTTAACCGACATTCTTGATTTCGACTTCGAAGACATCGACGGCATGGACGACGATGCTGGAGAGGAACATGAACCACCGCCCTTAGGGCGCTGGGCAGCCACCTCATCATATGATATATACATGGTGGAAACCCCCAAAGAAAGCGATGGCGATGAGGCAACGAAGGATAATCCCCTTGAGAAGCAATCCAAGCACCGACGTCATCGACGCTGCTCTAAGCCTCACCATAGCAAAAACAGTGATAACGGCACAAGAGACAATAATGCTAAGATGGTGCCGAAGATGAAAACAATCCCTCTCAGCCAGGCTTCGCAGGCCGAACGGGAGGATGGGCAAGCTAGCCCTAAGGAACAGGCAATGGATGGAGAATCATAGGATGACAATTACATACCCCTCTCCGAAGATGAGGTGAGCCTCTGCGACAAAGAATTCATCGTGCCTGAGGATCCTGTTGAGCAGGAGCGCTTCAAGCGCTGGCTTATAGCCACTGCAAAAAGCCTGAGGAAAAAGCAGCAGCAGCTTCAAGCTGATCAAGATCTGCTAAATGATAGATGGACCGAGGTCTTGGCAGCCGAGGAATATGGACTCGAGCGCCCAAACAAAAGTTACCCAAAGCGCCGGTTGCTACCTCAACTCGAGGAGGAGGCATTAAAGACCAGACTACCAGCGCATGATGCGGCTGACCGGCCACCTCATGGCCGAGACAAAGTGGCGTATCAGCCCGAAGTCCAGCCCGCACCCTGCCACCAAACAAGCAAAAACACGAAGGTCCGGGGCTCCATGCATGACCTGCGAGACAAATTGAAAACAAAGCAGGACAGTCAAGATCGATCTACGGATCACGAGGGCGTGCCCTAACGCGTGACGATGACCGTCACGTCGGATATACTAAAAACAAATCCGGCCGGGCCGAATACAACATACCAGACTCATTTGAAATGCATCGTGATGTAGCCCGACATAGAGGGGCCGCACACGCCCTATGCTTCACTGATGAAGTAATGGATCATGAATTCCCCAAAGGGTTTAAACCCGTGAACATTGAATCATATGATGGTACTATAGACCCTGCGGTATGGATAGAAGGTTTCTTCCTCCACATTCACATGGCCCGCGGGGACGATCTACACGCCATCAAGTACCTCCCACTAAAACTCAAGGGAACGGCTCGGCATTGGCCGAATAGCTTGCCGCAAACTCCATCGGAAGTTGGGAGAACCTGTCAAACACATTCCTGGATAACTTCCAGGGCACTTACGTGCGACCACCAGATGCTGATGATTTAAGTCACATAACCCAACTGCCCGAAGAGTCAGCCAGGAAATTTTGGACTCGGTTCCTAACTAAAAAGAACCAGATTGTCAACTGTCTGGATGCCTGAAGCCCTACCGGCCTTTAAGCATAACATCTGTGACGAGTGGCTTGCCCGACATATCGGCCAAGAAAAGCCAAAGTCCATGGCAGCCCTCATGACACTCACGAACCGCTTTTGTGCAGGCGAGGATAGCTGGTTGGCTCGTAGCAACAACACAGCAAGCAATACTGGCACATCAGAAGCCAGAGATAGCAACGACAAGCCCCAACGCAATAAGCACAAGCATCGCAATAACGGCGATAACACCGATGACACGGCCGTCAACGCCGGATTCAGTGGCTCTAAGTCCGGTCAGCGGAAAAAGCCATTCAAAAATAACAATTCGGGCCCGTCCAGTCTGGACCACATACTCGACCGTCCATGCCAAATTCATGGCACCCCAGGAACACCAGCCAATCATACCAATAGAGAATGCTGGGTCTTCAAACAAGCCGGCAGGTCAGGTGCCAAAAACAAGGAGAAGGGGTCTCAAAGCGACGATGACGACGAAGAGCCCCGATCACCGAATACAGGAGGGCAAAAGAAATTTCCCCCGCAAATCAAAACGGTCAACATGATAAACGCCACCCACATTCCCAAGCTGGAACGGATGTGCACTCTTAGGGATGTCGACTTAACGGAGCCAGTCGCCCCACAATGTAAACTATGGACAATCACCTTCGACTGCACGGATCGTCCGGTCAATACCAATCAGAGCAATTTAGCCGCACTAGTCCTCGACCCAAGAATCGACGGGTTCCACCTCACACGGGTCCTTATGGACGGAGGCAGCAGTCTAAACCTACTGTATCGGGACACAGTGCGCAAGATGGGTATTGATCTTTCGATAATCAAGCCCACTCAAACCACCTTTAAAGGTATTATACTAGGTGTGGAGGCCCGCTGTACAGGCTCCATCGCTGTTGAGGTAGTCTTCGGATCACCGGACAATTGCCATAACGAAGAGTTAAACTTCAACATCATCCCCTTTGGCAGTGATTATCAGGCACTGCTTGGACTAACCGCGTTCGCTCGATTCAACGCGGTGCCACATTATGCCTACCGTAAGCTCAAGATGCCTGGTCCGCGCGGCATCATCACGGTTAATGGCAAGGCCGAACTCCCCCTCGGTGCCGAAGAGTATACCGCCACTTTAACAGCAGAAGCAACGAGTGGCACCTTTCAATCGAACCTCGAGTCGACGGCCAAGCTCCCGAACACCGGTAAAGGAGTCCAAACTACTACGCGGCAGGATAGCCTGGCTCGTCCGGAGCTCAATTAAACACTTCGGCAAAAGCTAGGGCAGGCCACATACTGCGGTTCAACCGCTCTGTGGCACACAAACATTTCTTGCATTTTCTTTGCAGGTTCACCTTTGCGCAGGCCCAGACTGGCGACATGGAAACAGCTCGAACGCGCTAGGGAATCCTTAGATATTCCCCTCGATGACCATCCGACTACACTCTGGATCCGCACACAACTTCTTCCCGCCTGGTCTCAGCAGGTTCCGCAGTCATATTTCTTTTTATCACATTATCTGTACTCATACGCATCGACTTACTATTCGAATACAACATGTGGATTTATATGATGCTCATCTGCTGTTATCTTTTATTGAAACTCATTTGTCAAATGACATCTATACACCGTGATATGCCTTAATATGCCAGGGGCTTCATTATACCCATAATACGGCAATAAAGTTTGAACACCTTCACGGTAGTTCGGCACCCCGAACTTATAGCATTATATGCATCAGCTCCAAATCATGTCTTGGGTCAATTGTTGGGCTTGCCCGGCTCCCATGTTTTGTTGCCCTACGTTCCGCTATATCGGCTAAGGCGACACAGGGAGAACTACTGCGATTGTGTCCCGGTTCTTCCGGACGAGCACCTCAGTAGAGAAAGCCGAAAACTAACTGTCATGATATGGCGAGAGCTGGTCAGCTGTTCGAGAGGTTGCAAAATCTTTAAGATTTTCTTCCGCATAATGCCATAACTAATACAGCGTGCAATGGATCGGCTTTTCTTCCGATCAGGTGCTTATTGAGCCCCTCGTGCGGTCTTCCGAACACCAGGGGCTGCGCCTACCTTCCTTTTGTCAAACTCCTATGGCTAAGTGACAGTGATAAAGCCCTATAGTCCAATTTCCTGGTTCGTTGTGCTAAACACCTCCTTCAAGGACCCAAAATTGTGATAAAGAGTGCTCAGGTTTATCCCGAACACCCCCATACTTCCTACGTGGGGGCAGAAGCCGACGACTGGCCAACTCTCAGGATTAAAATATAAAGTGGCCGCGCAGGAGGAAAAACTTTCAAATAAAAGGCAATAAATAATAGAAATGATCTTGTTCAACATTACAAAGGACAACATGACTGTATTCATGGAAATATAAGGTCCTTGGTGCATTGCTCCGCCGCAAGGCGGGATCCTTTCAGGACACTATCATAATATAACTCAGGCTTGCGGTGCTCCTTCCCCTCCGGTGGTCCCTCGGTGATCAACTTTTTAGCATCCATCTTCCCCCAGTGCACCTTTGCGCGGGCGAAGGCCATTCGCGCACCCGCTATACAGACCGGCCGCTTGATGACTTCAAGTCGAGGGCAGGCACTCACAAGCCGCTTCACGAGCCCGAATTATCTGCTTGGAATCGTCTCGGCGGGCCATAGCCGGATAATCAAATCCTTCATGGCTATCTCGGCCGCCTTATGCAGTTCGATCAACTGCTTCAGTTGATCGGCAAAAGGCACCGGATAATTCGGTGCCAGATAATGCGACCAGAAGATCTTATCCGCAGTGTTCCTTTCTTCGGCTTGGTAGAATTGTGCGGCATCAGATATGCTGCGTGGCAGCTGTGCAAATACCCGAGGAGAAATCAGAATTCAAATTACCAACTTGATTTTCTCCTTTCAAAACACCCGCTTTGTATATAAAAGGCCTTACCAGCCGCAATCTTCCTCGCCTCCTGGATTTCCTTCAGGGCATCTTGGGCTTCCCCCGGGCATCACTTGCGGCTTGGCGAGCTTGGGAGAGTTCTGATTCTTTCCCTGATAAACTCTGCTCCAAGGTCTCGCATTTCTTCACGGCCTCTTGAAGCTCTCGCTCAGCTCCAATAACCCTGGCCTCGTGCTTTTCGCGAAGAGCCTGCTCTGTGGCTGCCTTCTTCTCGGCATCAACCACAACCTTCTTAAGAGCCTCAATTTCGGCCGTCGCCCCTAGAGCACATCATATTTTCATCATACTAACTTATTCACTTGTGCTGAATGCGAACAAGGTTTCTACATACCTTGGTTATCCTCCAACTGCTTCCTCACTCGGCTGAGTTCTCCTTCGGCCCGCTCCAGACTCTGCCTCAGTCCGGAGACTTCCACAATTTGAGAGGCGGCAGTTGCTTCAGACGCCTGCTTTTGAACAAAAGAGAGCTGCCATAAAGTGAGTCTCCTGCGAACATATATTTGACCCTCTGTTCGGCTCTTTCTTTCACCGAACAGTGTATCAGGGGCTACTACCTATACTATGACACTCTTCGAAACCTCATAAAACATACCTCAAAGCCTCTTATAAAGCCGATGCAGGCTTCATTCAGTCCACACTCAGCGGACTGAATCTTCCCAATCACCGTACCCACAAGGGCACGGTGTTCTTCAACGATGGAAGCGCTCTTCAGCGCCGCCAGTAAACTATCCGGCACCTCTGGTTGGACAGAGGTTGCCAACGGAACAGGCGCACCCCCTCCAGTTGAGGGATGTTGCCTGCCTGATTCTGGAGCCGTACCGGTCTCCGGAATTGTGTCCGGCCGGCGGCTAAATTCGAGATAGCCCCCACCGTCGACATCCATGGGAGCCTTTTCTCCCGTCCGTCCGGCCCCGGAAGTTTGACCTTCTGGTACTGCCTTGACGATCTTTTCTCCCCCTTCTTGGCCTGGGTCCCTCTGTGATGATACCTCGGTGTCGTTCACGTGTTGTGGGGAACGGGCCTTCGGGGGCGTCTCGTGGTCCATAGCATCCGAACCCAATAAATCCTCTGACGAGGATCGTTCGATGCGGGACCTTGCCGGACTACAAAAAAGGAGTGGCTCAAGGATTAAAATGTCATGCCATAATGAGTACGTATACGTAAATATGTTCGGATTTTATGTACTCATGAGTTCACCAGGGGCTGGGCCCTGGGATCCCACTCTGGGCTGCTATCGGCGGCGGTGGTGGACTCCTCTGGAAGAGGAGTTTTTCCCCTCTTAGGCTACTCAGCCTCCAAGGATGTGGAGGCCGTCCATTTCTTTCTTCCCCCTGCTGGGGATTCATCTTCCTCCTCCTCCTCGTCCTCTTCGGAGGAAGAACGGGCATTGGAGTCTTCAGATATCATGTCCGAGGCGCCACGGCGACGAAGGCAGCGCCTGGTCTTTTTGGACTCCTTCTCATCCTTCCTCTTCGGCGCCTTGTAAGGCGCCGGGACCAGCATCTTCGTCAGAAGTGGCCGGCCGGTTTTTCTGGCAGTGGGGCCAGATAGTGGATCCGCCCCGCCTTCTTCGTCCAGCCCTAGGAGAGTTGTGGAAAACACATTAAGCATTTCCCTTGAGTTGTGCGAATAAAACACATAATGCCTTACCAAACTTGCAGGGCGGGATAGTTGGTACCCGCGGTCCTCGGCTGAGTCCGGCCATGATTTGCCGGACTTGAAAAGCACCTTCCAGATGTCTTTGTGCGAGGAGCCGAAGAGCTCTCGCAGGATCTGGTGCTTGGCCGGGTCGAACTCCCATAAATTGCAAGCCCGGTGTTGACAAGGAAGGATCCGGCGAACTAACATCACCTGGACTACATTGACAAGTTTGATATTCTTGTCTTCCATATCTTGGACGCACGTCTGGAGCGCGATAGCTCGTCGGGCAAAGTCCAGTTCAATCCCTTCTTGGGCCAGGACATAAGCCGCAGAGGGGCTCCGGATCGGAATTCGGGAGCAGCGGCCCATTCCGTGCCGCGCGGCTCAGTGATGTAAGACCACTACTGATATGTCTCCAACGTATCTATAATTTTTGATTGTTCCATGCTATTATATTACCCCTTTTGGATGTTTATGGGCTTTATTTTACACATTTATATCATTTTATGGACTAACCTACTAACCGGAGGCCCAACCCATATTGCTGTTTTTTTTGCCTATTTCAGTATTTCGAAGAAAAGGAATATCAAACGGAGTCCAAACGGAATGAAACCTTCGGGAGCGTGATTTTTGGAAAAAACGTGATCCAGAGGACTTGGAGTGCAAGTCAAGAAGCAGCCGAGGCTCCCACGAGATAGGAGGGCGCCCCCCTCTAGGGCGCACCCCTTGTCTCGTGGGCCCCTCGGACGGCCACCGACGTACTTCTTCCTCCTATATAAGCCTACGTACCCCAAAAACATCCAGGAGCAAGACGAAACACAATTTCCACCACCGTAACCTTCTGTGTCCGCGAGATCTCATCTTGGAGCCTTTGCCAGCACTCTGCGGGAGGGGGAATCGACCATGGAGGGCTTCTACATCAACATCCTTGCCCCTCCAATGAGTTGTGAGTAGTTTACCACAGACATACGGGTCCATAGTTATTAGCTAGATGGCTTCTTCTCTCTTTTTGGATCTCAATACAATGTTCTCCCCCTCTGTTGTGGAGATCTATTCGATGTAAACTCTTTTTGCGGTGTGTTTGTCGAGATCCGATGAATTGTGGGTTTATGATCAAGTTTATCTATGAATAATATTTGAATCTTCTCTGAATTATTTTATGCATGATTGAGTTATCTTTGCAAGTCTCTTCGAATTATTAGTTTGGTTTGGCCTACTAGATTGATCTTTCTTGCCATGGGAGAAGTGCTTAGCTTTGGGATCAATCTTGCGGTGTCCTTACCCAGTGACAGAAAGGATTGCAAGGCACATATTATATTGTTGCCATCGAGGATAACAAGATGGGGTTTATATCGTATTGCTTGAGTTTATCCCTCTACATCATGTCATCTTGCTTAACGCGTTACTCTGTTCTTATGAACTTAATACTCTAGATGGAGGTAGGAGTCGGTCGATGTGTGGAGTAATAGTAGTAGATGCAGGCCGGAGTCGGACTACTTGTTGCGTACGTGATGCCTATATACATGATCATGCCTAGATAATCTCATAACTATTCGCTTTTCTATCAATTGCTCGACAGTAATTTGTTCACCCACCATAATACTTATGCTATCTTGGGAGAAGCCACTAGTGAAACCTATGGCCCCGGGTCTATCTCTTATCATATTTGCTTCCAATCTACTTTTATTTGCATCTTTACTTTTTGCATCTATATTATAAAATACCAAAAATATATTTATCTTATCTTACTATCTTTATTAGATCTCACTTTCGCAAGTGGCCGTGAAGGGATTGTCAACCCCTTTATTGCGTTGGTTGCGAGTTCTCAGTTTGTTTGTGTAGGTGCGTGGGACTTTTGAGGAGCCTCCTACTGGATTGATACCTTGGTTCTCAAAAACTGAGCGAAATACTTACGCTACTCTGCTGCATCACCCTCTCCTCTTCGAGGAAAACCAACGCAAGCTCAAGACGTAGCATGAAGGATTTCTAGTGCCGTTGCCGGGGAGGTCTTCGCTCAAGTCAAGACATACCAAGTACCCATCACAAACCCATCTCCCTCGCATTTACATTATTTGCCATTTGCCTCTCGTTTTCCTCTCCCCCACTTCACCCTTGCCATTTTATTCGCCCTCTCTTTCCCAGTCTCCTCCTCTCTTTTCGCTTGCCTTTTTCTGCTTGCTTGTGTTTTGGATTACTTGTTGCCATGGCGCAAGATAATACCAAGTTGTGTGATTTCTCGAACACCAATAATAATGAACTCCTTAGTACCCCGATTGCTCCTCGTAATGGTGTTGAGTCTTGTGAAATCAATACTGCTTTGCTGAATCTTGTTATGAAAGATCAATTCGCCGGCCTTCCTAGTGAAGATGCCGCTACTCATCTAAACAACTTTGTTGATTTGTGTGATATGCAAAAGAAGAAAGATACGGTTAACAATATTGTCAAATAGAAGTTATTTCCGTTTTCACTTAGAGATCGTGCTAAAGTTTGGTTTTCGTCTTTGGCTAAAAATAGTATTGATTCTTGGAACAAGTGCAAAGATGCTTTTATCTGTAAATATTTTCCTCCCGCTAAGATCATCACTCTTAGGAATGATATCATGAATTTTAAACAACTTGATCATGAGCATGTTTCCCAATCTTGGGAGAGAATGAAATTGATTCTTCGCAATTTCCCTACTCATGGTTTCAATTTATGGATGATCATGCAAAAATTTTATGCCGGTTTGAATGTTGCTTCTAGAAATCTCTTAGATTCAGCTGCGGGAGGCACGTTTATGGAAATCACGTGAGGAGATGCTACAAAACTTCTTGATAATATTATGGCTAATTATTCTCAATGGCACACCGAAAGATTTTCTAGTAAAAAAGTGCATGCTATAGAAGAAATCAATGTTTTGAGTGGAAAGATGAATGAACTTATGAAATTTTTTGCTACTAAAAATACTTCTCTTGATCCCAATGATATGCCTTTGTCTTCTTTGATTGAGAATAATAATGAATCTTTGGATGTGAATTTTTTTGGTAGGAATAGTTTTGGAAACAATGCTTATAGAGGAAACTTTAATGCTAGACCGTTCCCTAGTAATTCCTCTAATAATTATGGAAATTCCTACAATAATTCTTATGGTAATTTTAATAAGATGCCCTCTGATTTTGAGAATAGTGTGAAATAATTTATGATCTCTCAAAAGAATTTTAATGCCTTGCTTGAAGAAAAAATTGCTCAAAGTTGATGATTTGGCTAGGAACGTTGATAGACTTTCGCTTGATGTTGATTCTCTTAAACTTAGATCTTCTCCTCCTAAGCATGATATCAATGAGTCTCTCAAAGCAATGCAAATTTCCATTGATGAGTGCAAGGAAAGAACCGCTAGATTGCGCGCTAAAAAGATAGCTTTATAAAAGCGTGTTCTTCTAGTTTCCATGAAAATAATGATGAGGATCTTAAAGTTACTGATGCGTCTCCTATTAGATCTATGTTTTGCAATATGAATTTTGATAAATATGGGAATGATGATGAATCAACTTTGCCTAGAAGGCATCCCAAGAATTCGGAGTTTTTAGATCTTGATGCTAAATTTGGTAAAAGTGGGATTGGAGAAGCCACGACTTCAAAAAACATTGAACCCACTCTCTCGGATTTCAAGGAATTTGATTATTATAATTATTCTTTAGAAGGTTGTATTTTGTTGCGATCCGTTGTTAAATCTCCTCGTGCTTATAGTCAAAACAAAGCTTTTACCAAACATATTGTTGATGCCTTGATGCAATCTTATGATGAAAAACTTAATTTGGAAGTTTCTATACCTAGAAATCTTAATGATGAGTGGGAACCCACTTTAAAGATTAGAATTAAAGATCATGAGTGTTTTGCTTTGTGTGATTTGGGTGCTAGTGTTTCCACGATTCCAAAAACTTTATGTGATATTCTAGGTTTCCATGAACTTGATGATTGCTCTTTAAATTTGCACCTTGCGGTTCCACCATTAAAAAGCCAATGGGAAGAATCAATGATGTTCTCATTGTTGCAAATATAAATTTGGTGCCCGTAGTTTTATCGTTGTTGATATAGATTGCAATCTTTCTTGCCCTATTATTCTTGGTAGACCTTTCCTTAGAACGATTGGCGCGATTATTGATATGAAGGAAGGGAATATTAGATTCCAATTTCCATTAAAGAAAGGCATGGAGAACTTTCCAAGAAAGGAATTCAAATTACCTTATGAATCTATCATGCGGGCTACTTATGAATTTAGTGCCAAATATGGCACTCGTTAGATCTATCTTTGCTTTTATGCCTAGCTAGGGGCGTTAAACGATAGCGCTAGTTGGGAGGCAACCCAATTTTCTTTATGTTTTTTGTCTTTGCTCCTGTTTAGTAATAAATCTTGCATCTACCTTCTGTTTAGAAGTGTTTTTATCTTTAAATTAGTGTTTGTGCCAAGTAGAGCCTATAGGATAACCTACGATGATAGTTGATTTGATTCTGCTGAAAAACAGAAACTTTGCACGCACGAATATAATTTTGTTAAATCACAGGAACGTGATTTTGCGTTGATTATTTTTGCTGATGATAAAAAAACAAAATTTCCAGGACTTCCTATTTTGGTAGGATTTTTAAAGTTCCAGAAGTTTGCGTTAGTTACAGATTGCTATATACTGTTCTGTTTTTGACAGATTCTGTTTTTCGTGTGTTGTTTGCTTATTTCGATGCATCTATGGCTAGTAAAATAGTTTATAAACCAAAGGGAAGTTGGAATACAGTAGGTTTAACACCAAAATAAATAAATAATGAGTTCATTACAGTACCTTATGTGGTGGTTTTTTTTCTTTCACTAACAGAGCTTATAAGATTTCCTGTTGAGTTTTGTGTTATGAAGTTTTCAAGTTTTGGGTAAAGCTTTTATGGACTATGGAATAAACAGTGGCAAGAGCCTAAGCTTGGGGACTCCCAAGGCACCCCAAGATATTCAAGGATAGAAAAAATCCTAAGCTTGGGGATGCCCCGGGAAGGCACCCCCTCTTTCGTCTTTGTTCATTGGTAACTTTACTTGGAGCTATATTTTTATTCGCCACATGATATTTGTTTTGCTTGGAGCGTCGTGTATTATATTAGTCTTTGCTTTTTAGTTTACCACAATCATCCTTGCTGTACACACCTTTTGGGAGAAGCCTATTTGATTAGAATTTGCTAGAATACTCTATGTGCTTCACTTATATCTTTTGAGCTTGATTGTTTTTGCTCTAGTGCTTCGCTTATATTTTTTAGGGCACAGTGGTGTCTTAATTTTGAAGAAATTACTAGTATCTCATGCTTCACTTATATATTTTTGAGATTCTTTTAGAACAGCATGGTATTTTCTATGGTTTTAAAGTTGGTCCTAGAATGATGAGCATGCAAGTTGGGTATAATAAAAAACTATCATAGAAAGTGAATTGGATGCTATGATCAATTTGATGCTTGATAATTGTTTTGAGATATGGAGGTAGTGATATTAAAGTCATGCTAGTTGGGTGATTATGAATTTAAATAATGCTTGTGTTAAAGTTTGTGATTCCTGTAGCATGCATGTATGGTGAACCGCTTTGTGATGAAGTTGGATCACAATTTTGTTTATTGATTGTCTTCCTTATGAGTGGCGGTCGGGGACGAGCGATGGTCTTTTCCTACCAATCTACCCCCCTAGGAGCATGCGCGTAGTACTTTGGTTTTTGATGACTTCTAGATTTTTGCAACAAGTACATGAGTTCTTTTGACTAATGTTGAGTCCATGGATTATACGCACCCTTTCACCCTTCCATCATTGCTAGCCTTTCTTGTGCCGCGCAACTTTCGCCGGTACCATACACCCACCATATACCTTCCTCAAAATAGCCACCATACCTACCTATTATGACATTTCCATAGCCATTCCGAGATATATTGCCATGCAACTTTCCACCGTTCCGTTCATATGACACGCATTACTTTTGTCATATTGCTCTTTGCATGATCATGTAGTTGACATCGTATTTGTGGCTAGGCCACCTTCATAATTTTCATACATGTCGCTCTTGATTCATTGCATATCCCGGTACACCACCGGAGGCATTCATATAGAGTCATATGTTGTTCTAGCTTTGAGTTGTAATTCTTGAGTTGTAAATCCATAAAAGTGTGATGATCTTCATTATTAGAGCATTGTCCCAGTGAGGAAAGGATGATGTAGACTATGATTCCCCCACAAGTCGGGATGGGACTTAGGACTTTACTAAAAGAAAAAAAAGAAAAGAAAAAAAGGAGAAAAAAAGAGTAAGGCCAAAAAAGAAGGCCAAAGAAAAAAAAAGAAAAAAAGAGAAGAAAATGAGAGAAAAAGAGAGAAGGGACAATGCTACTATCTCTTTTTCCACACTTGTGCTTAAAAATAGCACCATGATCTTCATGATAGAGAGTCTCATATGTTGTCACTTTCATATACTAGTGGGAATTTTTCATTATAGAACTTGGCTTGTATATTCCAATGATGGGCTTCCTCAAAGTGCCCTAGGTCTTCGTGAGCAAGCAAGTTGGATGCACACCCACTTAGTTTCTTTTGTTGAGCTTTCATATATTTATAGCTCTAGTACATCCGTTGCATGGCAATCCCTACTCACTCACATTGATATCTATTAATGGGCATCTCAATAGCCCGTTGATACGCCTAGTTGATGTGAGACTATCTTCTCCTTTTTGTCTTCTCCACAACCACCATTCCATTCCACATAGAGTGCTAAGTCCATGGCTCACGCTCATGTATTGCGTGAAAGTTGAAAAAGTTTGAGATTATTAAAGTATGAAACAATTGCTTGGCTTGTCATCGGGGTTGTGCATGATTAAATACTTTGTGTGATGAAGATAGAGCAACAACCAGACTATATGATTTTGTAGGGATAACTTTCTTTGGCCATGTTATTTTGAGAAGACATGATTACTTTGATTAGTATGCTTGAAGTTTCACCATTTTCATGTTAATATGAACTTTTATTTTGTACCATTTGGATCTGAACATTCATGCCACAATAAAGAAAATTACATTGAGAACTATGCTAGGTAGCATTCCACATCAAAAATTCTCTTTTTGTCATTTACCTACTTGAGGACGAGCAGGAATTAAGCTTGGGGATGCTTGATACGTCTCAAACGTATCTATAATTTTTGATTGTTCCATGCTATTATATTACCCCTTTTGGATGTATATGGGCTTTATTTTACACATTTATATCATTTTTGGGACTAGCCTACTAACCGGAGGCCTAGCCCATATTGCTGTTTTTTTGCCTATTTCAGTATTTCGAAGAAAAGGAATATCAAACGGTGTCCAAACGGAATGAAACCTTCGGGAGCGTGATTTTTTTAACAAACGTGATCCAGAGGACTTGGAGTGCAAGTCAAGAAGCAGCCGAGGCTCCCACGAGATAGGAGGGCGCCCCCCTCTAGGGCGCGCCCCCTGTGTCGTGGGCCCCTCGGGCGGCCACCGACGTACCTCTTCCTCCTATATAAGCCTACGTACCCCGAAAACATCCAGGAGCAAGACGAAACACAATTTCCACCACCGTAACCTTCTGTATCCGTGAGATCTCATCTTGGAGCCTTCACCGGCACTCTGCCGGTGGGGGAATCGACCACGGAGGGCTTCTACATCAACATCCTTGCCCCTCCGATGAGTTGTGAGTAGTTTACCACAGACCTATGGGTCCATAGTTATTAGCTAGATGGCTTCTTCTCTCCTTTTGGATCTTAATACAATGTTCTCCCCCTCTCTTGTGGAGATCTATTCGATGTAAACTCTTTTTGCGGTGTGTTTGTTGAGATCCGATGAATTGTGGGTTTATGATCAAGTTTATCTATGAATAATATTTGAATCTTCTCTGAATTCTGTTATGCATGATTGAGTTATCTTTGCAAGTCTCTTCGAATTATCAGTTTGGTTTGGCCTAATAGATTGATCTTTCTTGCCATGGGAGAAGTACTTAGTTTTGGGTTCAATCTTGCTGTGTCCTTACCCAGTGACAGAAAGGGTTGCAAGGCACATATTGTACTGTTGCCATCGAGGATAACAAGATGGGGTTTATATTATATTGCTTGAGTTTATCCCTCTACATCATGTCATCTTGCTTAACGCGTTACTCTGTTCTTATGAACTTAATACTCTAGATGCAGGCAGGAGTCGGTCGATGTGTCGAGTAATAGTAGTAGATGCAGGCAGGAGTCGGTCTACTTGTTGCGGACGTGATGCCTATATACATGATCATGCCTAGATAATCTCATAACTATTCGCTTTTCTATCAATTGCTCGACAGTAATTTGTTCACCCATCGTAATACTTATGCTATCTTGAGAGAAGCCACTAGTGAAACCTATGGCCCCCGGGTCTATCTCTTATCATATTTGCTTCCAATCTAATTTAATTTGCATCTTTACTTTTTGCATCTATATTATAAAATACCAAAAATATATTTATCTTATCTTACTATCTTTATTAGATCTCACTTTTGCAAGTGGCCATGAAGGGATTGATAACCCCTTTATTGCGTTGGTTGTGAGTTCTTAGTTTGTTTGTGTAGGTGCGTGGGACTTTTGAGGAGCCTCCTACTGGATTGATACCTTGGTTCTCAAAAACTGAGGGAAATACTTACGCTACTCTACTGCATCACCCTCTCCTCTTCGAGGAAAACCAACGCAAGCTCAAGACGTAGCAACTGCTGCTGCCACTCTTTGACGGAATCATTAAAAGTACCTGTTGGCCATGTGACATTGGGCATCTTGCTCACCATGGCGCCTCCACACTCGGCGTGCTTGCTGCTCACTACCTTGGGCTTCACATTAAAGATCTTCAGCCATAAGCCGAAGTACGGCGGGATGCGGAGAAAGGCCTCACACACGATGATAAATGTCGAGATGTTGAGGAAGGAATTGGGGGATAGATCGCGAAAATCGATCCTGTAATAATACAATGCGTCGCGAATGAATGGGTGGAGGGGAAATCCTAGCCTGCAGATAAAATGCGGGAGGAATACAACCCTCTCGTGGGGTTCCGGAGTAGGGACGATCTGTCCCGCTGACGGAAGACGGTGGCTGATTTTCTTGGCCAGATACCCGGCCTCCCGAAGCTTTTTGATATCCTTCTCCCGGACGGTAGAGGCCATCCACTTGGTCCTGCTCCGGATCCGGTCATTTTCAGAAGGCCTTTGTGGGCGGAGAAGGCGAACACCTGGGCGCTAGAGCTCGAGCGAGGGGGAATGGATGAGTAGAGGAAGAAGAAGGCGTGGGTGCAAAAGGGAGTCCTTATCCCCTTATAAAGGCAGTAGGGATCCTGCGCCTCCCCACTTGCCTGGTAAATTTGCCGATTCCCCAAGCGCCGCGTTGATGGCGCAGTTGGGGTTACCCACACCCGTATTGATGAGAATCCCGTGATAAGGGGACACAATCTCTGCTTTGACAAGACGTGCCAATAAAACTGCCTCGCGATGTGTGCGGTGGCAGGTTGGGAAGCGGTTCGAATAATGATCGGGCCGTGGCGTGATGTCACTCTATGGAAAGTTGTCAGCAGATAAGATTTGTGGGATATTGTGCTCTCTACGGTGGTATGTGGAAATTATTTTGCAGAGCCGGAAATGAGCCTTGTGTTCGAATTCTTCTATGGAGTATTCGGAGAAGGAACCCGCCTTGCAATGCCGAAGACAATCTGCGCGCCGACTCATCGTCATTGAAGCCTGGTTCAGGGGCTACTGAGGGAGTCCTAGGTTAGGGGGTCCTCGGACAGCCGGACTATAGACTTTGGCTGGACTGTTGGACTATGAAGATACAAGATTGAAGACTTCGTCTCGCGTCCGGGTGGGACTCTCCTTTGCATGGAAGGCAAGCTTAGCAATTCGGATATGTAGATCTCCTTCTCTATAACCGACTCTGTGTAACCCTAGTCCCCTTCGGTGTCTATATAAAACGGAGGGTTTAGTCCGTAGGACAACAATCATAATCATAGGCTAGCTTCTAGGGTTTAGCCTCTACGATCTCGTGGTAGATCAACTCTTGTAATACTAATATCATCAAGATCAATCAAGCAGGAAGTAGGGTATTACCTCCATCGAGAGGCCCCGGACCTAGGTAAAAATTGTGTCGCCCGCCTCCTGTTACCATTAGCCTTAGATGCACAGTTCGGGACCTCCTACCCGAGATTCGCCGGTTTTGACACCGACACCCTCCCCCTCTAGTCCGAATTGGAAAAGGAGGGGGGCGGCACTCCCCTTTCCTTCCCCCCTCTCTCCTCCTTCCCCCATCTCCTACTCCTTGGCCGGCCGCCTCCCCCCTAGCTCCTTTATATACGGGGGTGGGGGGGGGAGGAGGGGAGGTGAGGGAGTCCTGGATTAGGGGGTCCTCGGACAGACGGACTGTTGGACTATGAATATACAAGATTGAAGACTTCACCCCATGTCCGGGCGGGACTCTCCTTTGCGTGGAAGGCAAGCTTGGCAATTCGGATATGTAGATCTCCTTCTCTGTAACTGACTCTGTGTAACCCTAGCCCCATCCGGTGTCTATATAAACCGGAGGGTTTAGTCCGTAGAACAAGAACAACCATAATCATATGCTAGCTTCTAGGGTTTAGCCTCTACGATCTTGTGGTAGATCAACTCTTGTAATACTCATATCATCAAGATCAATCAAGCAGGAAGTAGGGTATTACCTCCATCGAGAGGGCCCGAACCTGGGTAAACATTGTGTCCCCCGCCTCCTGTTACCATTAGCCTTAGACGCACAGTCCGGGACCCCCTACATGAGATCCGCCGGTTTTGACACCGACATTGGTGCTTTCATTGAGAGTTCCGCTGCGCCGTCACGGTAAGGCTTGATGGCTCGTCTTATTGTCAAGGACAACATCACCTCTGGGGGAGCCCTGGCTGTAGGCCAAACTCTCCGACTAGGCGGCTTCGTCATGATCGCCCGTTCGGCCGTCGCGCCGACGATGACTTCTCGGGTCATCAAAAACAGCCTCCACGTCAGCTCAGAATTCACCGAGCAGATGAATCCAATGGAGCTCTCCTCCTTGAACGAGCTCTTGGATCACATCGCCGCCCTGGGAGTCGCTACAGACTATGATCGGACCGGGATTAAACCCAACCAAAGGGAGATTAACTCTCCGCCGGTCACCCATCAGATAGCGGTGGTGGAGGAGCAATGCAGGGATTCTTCCTCTATTTTGAGGATGAACTATGCTCGGACTCCTAAGCTCTCCAAGCCGGATACCCGCCTACGGGAGGACATGGCCCAAGCTCTGAACCTAGAATCGGACAGCGGGCCAGAAAAATTGGGCAACATCCCAGAGCCCGAGCTGCCAAGCTCGGAAGCTCCTTTGCCCCTAGGTCTCAGATCAGGTCAGGGTTTGGACTTCAATCTACCCACCCACCCAGATACAAGTGATCTTTCCCACATTAGACAGGAGCCCCAAGAGACAGAACATCACTTCTGGGGCAGATTCCTCCTTGTAATGAGCAAGGTTAAGGACTGTCGCGAGGAAGACACAATATCATTCTTTTGCAAAAATTGCACGAACAAGGGAATCCTTAACGCCATAAGTCACCATGACATAGCACACTTCACTGACTTGGCGGCAATAGTACAGAAGTACTGTGCGATGGAAAGCGCCTGGAAAACCCAAACAAAATTCTGGGATCCTCCGGCTCTCACTAAACCCCTCGTCCGAACTAAGAGGGTGCACTCTCGCAAGTCACCCAATCCAATTACTAAGAAACTAAAGCCCACTACAGGGCGTGGAACCGTATTGGAGGGATGGCTCAATGGACCATGCAAAATTCACAGTACACCGGATACTATACCAACACACAGCCTCAGAGCATGTTGGATACTCCGACAGGTGGCCAAGAGCAGTGAGGATCTCCTCATCAACAATACCACAGAGCAACATCCCGCGAAAAATAACAATACAATGTTGACAGTCTTTGGGACTTTCACCTCAAATAATAGGCGTAAGCGAGCACTCCGCAGCCTCGCCGAAGTCTGCCATGTTGCAGCAATAAATCCACGGAACGACACGGCCATAACCTTCAATGCTAGTGACGAACCTCAATTCCGAACAGTCCGAGCACCAGCAGCTTCGGTCCTTAGTCCAATTGTGGACGGCTTCCGACTTACTAAAGTGCTCATGGACGGTGGCAGCGGATTAAACCTCATCTACGAGGAAACTCTTAACAAAATGGAAATAGACAAGAGCCGCATTGAGCAAAGCAGCACGACCTTCAGAGGAATCATGCCTAGTCAGGAGGCAGGATGTGCGGGAAAGATCACACTAGATGTGGTATTCGGCAATCCGGAGAATTATAGGTCCAAAGAAATCACATTCCAAGTGGCCCCGTTCAGTAGCAGATACCACGCCCTTTTTGGGCGGGATGCATTCACGAGCTTCCAAGCTATACCCCATTATGGGTACATGAAGCTCAAGATGCCCGGGCCCAATGGAATCATCACTCTAGCTAGTGCGGACGTAGCACTCCGCGCTGAAAATAAAACCGCTGCACTGGTCCTTGAGGCATTATCCGAAGCCCTTGCGGCCGAAGAACTAACTGCGTTGCGCTCCACGGTGTACAGGGACGATGTTATACTCGACAAACAACCCAAGTCCACCTCTTTCAAACCAGCGGACGAAATAGTCAAATTCCAGGTCCACCCAATAGACCCTACAAAAACAGCATCCATCGGGGCACAACTGAACCCCACAATAGACGCCGCACTGCGAGAGTTCTTGCGTGAGAATTGGGATATCTTCGCCTGGCATCCTTCAGACATGCCAGGTATCCCACGCAGGCTGGCCGAGCATAGCCGAAACATACTGAAGGAATACTGCTACCCGTTGAGCACTGCGATAGATTTCCCCGAAGAGGAGAGGATGATGCAGCAAAGTAGCATAAGTATTTCCCTCAGTTTTTGAGAACCAAGGTATCAATCCAGTAGGAGACCACGCACAAGTCCCTCGTACCTACACAAAACGATAGCAACTCGCAACCAATGCTTAGGGGTTGTCAATCCCTTCACGGTCACTTACGAGAGTGAGATCTGATAGAGATAATATTTTTGGTATTTTTGATAGGTAGATGCAAAGTAAAAAGTAAAGGCAAAGTAAAAACAAAGCAAGTAAATAAAGTGATAGAGATTGATATGATGAGAATAGACCCGAGGACCATAGGTTTCACTAGTGGCTTCTCTCAAGAGCATAAGTATTCTACGGTGGGTGAACAAATTACCGTTGAGCAATTGACATAATTGAGCATAGTTATGAGTATATCTTGGCCATGATCATGTATATAGGCATCACGTCCAAAACAAGTAGATCGAAACGATTCTGCATCTACTACTATTACTCCACTCATCGACCGCTATCCAGCATGCATCTAGAGTATTAAGTTAAAAACAGAGTAATGCCGTAAGCAAGATGACATGATGTAGAGGGATAAATTCATGCAATATGACAAAAACCCCATCTTATTATCCTCGATGGAAACAATACAATACGTGCCTTGCTGCCCTATACATCCTTCCGGGTAAGGACACGCAAGATTGAACCCAAAGCTAAGCACTTCTCCCATTGCAAGAACTACCAATCTAGTTGGCCAAACCAAAAAGGATAATTCAAAGAGACTTGCAAAGATAACTCAATCATACATAAAAGAATTCAGAGAAGAATCAAATATTTTCCATAGATAATACTAGATCATAAACCCACAATTCATCGGTCTCAACAAACACACCGCAAAAAGAAGATTACATCGAATAGATGTCCACGAGATAGGGGGAGAACATTGTATTGAGATCCAAAAATAGAGAAGAAGCCATCTAGCTACTAGCTATGGACCCGAAGGTCTGAAGTAAACTACTCACACTTCATCGGAGGGGCTATGGTGTTGATGTAGAAGCCCTCCGTGGTGGATGCCCCCTCCGGCGGAGCTCCGGAACAGGCCCCAAGATGGGATCTCGTGGATACAGAAGGTTGCGGAGGTGGAATTAGGTTTTTGGCTCCTGTTTTGATCGTTCGGGGATACGTAGGTATTTATAGGAGGAAGGAGTACGTCGGTGGAGCTCCGAGGGGCCCATGAGGTAGGGGGTGCGCCCAGGGGGGCGCCCTCCACCCTCGTGACATCCTCGGGCACTAATTCGAGTAGGGTTCAAGTCTCCTGGATCACGTTCGGTTGGAAAATCACGATCCCAAAGGATTCATTCCGTTTGGACTCCATTTGATATTCTGTTTCTTTGAAATACTGAAAAGGGCAAAAAAACAACAATTCTGGGCTGGGCCTCCAGTTAATAGGTTAGTCCCAAAAGTAATATAAAAGTGGAAAATAAATCCCAATATAGTCCAAAACAGTAGATAAAGTAGCATGGAGCAATCAAAAATTATAGATACGTTAGAGACGTATCAGGCATCCCCAAGCTTAATTCCTACTCGTCCTCGAGTAGGTAAATGATAAAAAAAGAATTTTTGATGCGGAGTGATACTTTGGCATAATTTCAATGTAAATCTTCTTAATTGTGATATGAATATTCAGATCCGAAAGATTCAAGACAAAAGTTCATATTGACACAAAAATGATAATACTTCAAGCATACTAATCAAAGCCATCATGTCTTCTCAAAATAACATGGCAAAAGAAAGTTCATCCCTACAAAATCATATAGTTAGGCTATGCTTCATTTTCGTCACACAAAGATGTTCCCAACTTCTATACCCCCGATGACAAGCCAAGCAATTGTTTCATACTTAAATAATCTCAAACTTTTTCAACCTTCACGCAATACATCAGCGTGAGCCATGGATATAGCACTATGGGTGGAATAGAATATGATGATGGGGATTGTGTGGAGAAGACAAAAAAGGAGAAAGTCTCACATTGACGAGGCTAATCAATGGGCTATGGATATGCCCATCAATTGATGTCAACATGAGGAGTAGGGATTGCCATGCAACGGATGCACTAGAGCTATGAATGCTCAACAAAAGAAAACTAGTGCGTGTGCATCCAACTCGCTTGCTCACGAAGACCTAGGGCATTTGAGGGAGCCCATCGTAGGAATATACAAGCCAAGTTCTATAATGAGAAATTCCCACTAGTATGAAAAGACAACCTATGAGACTCACTACATGAGGAACAAGGTTCTACTTTGAAGCACAATATATGAGACTCACTACATGAAGAACAAGGTGCTACTTTGACGCACAAGTGTGCAAAAAGAGATAGTAGCATCGCCCTTTTTTATTTTCTTTTTTTGGGCCTATCTTTCTTTTTTGGCCTTTTTTTATTTGGGCAATGCTCTAATAATGAAGATCATCACACTTCTATTGATTACAACACAAGGATTACAACTCGAAACTTAGAACAAGATATGACTCTATATAAATGCCTCCGGCGGTGTACCGGGATGGTGCAATGAATCGAGAGTGACATGTATGAAAAATAATGCATGGTGGCTTTGCCACAAATAAGATGTCAACTACATGATCATGCAATGGCAATATGACAAAAGTAATGTATGTCATGATGATGATGATGGAAGTTGCATGGCAATATATCTCGGAATGGCTATGGAAATGCCATGATAGGTAGGTATGGTGGCTGTTTTGAGGAAGATATAAGGAGGTTTATGTGTGATAGAGTATATCATATCACGGGGTTTGGATGCACCGGCGAAGTTTGCGCCAACTCTCAAGGTGAGAAAGGGCAATGCATGGTACCGAAGAGGCTAGCAAAGGCGGAAAGGTGAGAATGCGTATAATCCATGGACTCAACATTAGTCAAAAGAACTCATATACTTATTGCAAAAATTTAGAAGTCATCAAAAATTCAAGTACTATGCGCATGCTCCTAGGGGGATAGATTGGTAGGAAAAGACCATCGCTCGTCCCCGACCGCCACTCATAAGGATGCACAAGCCAGGTACACTTCATGTTTCAAATTTTTTACAGAACTTTAACCATACGTGCATGCTACGGGATTTGCAAACTTAAACAAAAGTATATCTCAATTTCATAATCACCCAACTAGCACGACTTTGATATTATCACCTCCATATCTCAAAACAATTATCAAGAATCAAACTTATCTTAGTATTCAATTCACTCAAAAGAAAGTTTCACATATCTTGAACACCAAGTATATTAACATTAAGCAAATTACCATGCTATTAAAGACTCTCAAAATAATCTAAGTGAAGCATGAGAGATCAATAGTTTCTTTAAAACAAATCCACCACCGTGCTCTAAAAGATCTAAGTGAAGTACTAGAGCAAAAATTATCACGCTCAAAAGATATAAGTGAAGTACTATGAGCAAAACTATCAAGCTCAAAAGATATAAGTGAAGCACATACAGTATTATAACAAATTCCAAATCATGTATGGCTCTCTCAAAAGATGTGTACAGCAAGGATGATTGTGGTAGACTAACAAGCAAAGACACAAATAATACAAGACGCTCCAAGCAAAAGACATATCATGTTGGTGAATAAAAATATAGCTCCAAGTAAATTACCGATGGAAGTGGGGCGAAGAGGGATGCCTTCAGGGCATCCCCAAGCTTTGACTTTTTGGTGTCCTTGGATTATCTTGGGGGTGCCATGGGCATCCCCAAGCTTAGGCTCTTGCCACTCCTTGTTCCATAATCCATCAAAAGAATTCACCCAAAACTTGAAAACTTCACAACACAAAACTCAACAGAAATCTTGTGAGCTCCGTTAGAGAAAGAAAACAAAAGACTACTTCAAGGTACTGTAATGAACTCATTCTTTATTTATATTGGTGTTGAACCTACTGTATTCCAACTTCTCTATGGTTTATAAACTATTTTACTAGCCATAGATTCATCAAAATAAGCAAACAACACATGAAAAACAGAATCTGTCAAAAACAGAACAGTCTGTAGCAATCTGTAACTAACGCAAACTTCTGGAACTCTAAAAATTCTACCAAACTAGGAAGTCCTGGAAAATTTGTTTATTGATCAGAATCAAAAAGAATCAACGCAAAAGCACGTTCCTGTGATTTATCATAACTAAATTCATGCGTGCAAAGTTTCTGTTTTCAGCAGAATCAAATCAACTATCATCGTAGGTTATCCTATAGGTTCTACTTGGCACAAACACTAATTAAAACATAAAACTACATCCAAACAGAAGGTATATGGATTATTTATTCCTAAACATAAGCAAAAACAAAAACACAAAATAAAATTGGGTTGCCTCCCAACAAGCGCTATCGTTTAACGCCCAGCTAGGCATAAAAGCAAGGATAGATCTAGGTATTGCCATCTTTGGTTGGCAATCCATAAGTGGCTCTCATGATAGATTCATATGGTAATTTTATTTTCTTTCTAGGGAAGTATTCCATACCCTTCTTCAAGGGAAATTGGAATCTAATATTCCCTTCCTTCATATCAACAATTGCACCAATCGTTCTAAGAAAAGGTCTACCAAGAATAATAGGACATGAAGGATTGCAATCTATATCAAGAACGATAAAATCTACGGGCACATAATTCCTATTGGCAACAATAAGAACATCATTAATTCTTCCCATAGGTTTTTAATAGTGGAATCTGCAAGATGCAAGTTTAGAGAACAATCATCAAAATCACAGAAATCTAGCAAATCACATAAAGTTTTGGGGATAGTAGAGACACTAGCACCCAAATCACACAAAGCATGAAACTCAAAATCTTTATTTTTAATTTTAATAGTAGGTTCCCATTCATCATAGAGTTTTCTAGGGATAGAAACTTTCAACTCAAGTTTTTCTTCATAAGATTGCATCAAAGCATCAACAATATGTTCGGTAAAGGCCTTATTTTGACTATAAGCATGAGGAGAATCTAGCACGGATTGCAACAAGGAAATACAACCAATCAAAGAGCAATTTTCATAATTAAATTCCTTGAGATCCAAAATAGTGGGTTTAGTAACATCACGGTTTTTATTTATTTCAATCCCACTTTCATCACTTTCATCATCAAGATCTAGAAACTCCGAATTCTTAGAACGCCTTCTAGGTAAAGGAAGATAATCTTAAGATTCATCAAGATTCATATTGCAAAACAAAGATTTAATGGGGGACATATCAATAACTTTTAGATCTTCATCTTGATTTTCATAGGAATTGGAAGAACACGCTTTAATAAAGGCATCTTTGGAAGCACGCATCCTAGCGGTTCTTTCCTTGCACTCATAAATGGAAATTCTCATGGATTTGAGAGACTCATTGATATCATGCTTAGGAGGAATAGATCTAAGCTTTAAAGAATCAATTTGAAGAGAAATTCTATCAACGTTCCTAGTGAAATCATCAACTTTAAGCAATTTCTCTTCAAGCAAAGCATTAAAACTCTTTTGTGAATTCATAAACTCTTTAACACTACTCTCAAATTCAGAGGGCATCTTATTAAAATTTCCATAAGAGTTATTGTAGGAATTTCCATAATTATTAGAAGGATTACTAGGATAAGGCCTAGGATTAAAATTCCCTCTATTAGCATTGTTTCCAAAACTATTCCTACCAACAAAATTCACATCCATAGATTCATTATTATTCTCGAGCAAAGTAGCTAAAGGCATATCATTGGGATCAAGAGGTGTATTTTTAGGAGCAAACATCTTCATAAGATCATCCATCTTTTCACTCAAAACATTGATTTCTTCTATAGCATGCACCTTTTTACTAGAAGATCTTTCGGTGTGCGATTGAGAATAATTAACCATAATATTATCAAGCAATTTGGTAGCATCCCCTAACGTAATTTCCATAAAAGTGCCTCCCGCGGCCGAATCTAAAAGATTTCTAGAAGCAAAATTCAATCCGGCATAAAGACTTTTGTATGATCATCCATAAATTCAAACCATGAGTAGGGCAATTGCGAAGCATTAATTTCATTCTTTCCCAAGATTGGGCAACATGCTCATGATCAAGTTGTTTAAAATTCATGATGTCGTTCCTAAGAGTGATAATCTTAGCTGGAGGAAAATACTTAGAGATAAAAGCATATTTGCACTTGTTCCAAGAATCAATACTATTTTTAGGCAAAGATGAAAACCAAACTTTAGCACGATCTCTAAGTGAAAATAGAAATAACTTCAATTTGACAATATTGTTATCCATATCTTTCTTCTTTTGCATATCACACAAATCAACAAAATTGTTTAGATGAGTAGCGGCGTCTTCACTAGGAAGGCTGGTGAATTGATCTTTCATAACAAGATTCAACAAAGCGGTATTGATTTCACAAGACTCATCATTATTAAGAGGAGCAATCGGAGTACTAAAGAAATAATTATTATTGGTATTCGAGAAATCACACAATTTGGTATTATCTTGCGCTAGGGCAACAAGTAATCCAACACACAAGCAAACAGAAAGGCAAAGGGAAAAAGGCAAACGGGAAAGAGAGGGCAAATAAAATGGCAAGGGTGAAGTGGGGGAGAGGAAAACGAGAGGCAAATGGCAAATAATGTAATGCGAGAGATAGGGACTGCGATGGGTACTTGGTATGGTTGACTTGCTTGCGTGAGCCTCCCCGGCAACGGCGCCAGAAATTCTTCTTGCTACCTCTTGAGCACTGTGTTGGATTTCCCCGAACAGGAGAGGATGATGCAGCAAAGTAGTGTAAGTATTTCCCTCAGTTTTTGAGAACCAAGGTATCAATCCAGTAGGAGACCACGCGCGAGTCCCTCGTACGTACAAAACGATAGCAACTCGCAACCAACGCTTACGGGTTGTCAATCCCTTCACGGTCACTTACGAGAGTGAGATCTGATAGAGATAATATTTTTGGTATTTTTGATAGGTAGATGAAAAGTAAAAAGTAAAGGCAAAGTAAAAACAAAGCAAGTAAATAAAGTGATAGAGATTGATATGATGAGAATAGACCCGGGGGCCATAGGTTTCACTAGTGGCTTCTCTCAAGAGCATAAGTATTCTACGGTGGGTGAACAAATTCTGTTGAGCAATTGATGAATTGAGCATAGTTATGAGTATATCTAGGCAATGATCATGTATATAGGCATCACGTCCAAAACAAGTAGATCGAAACGATTCTGCATCTACTACTATTACTCCACTCATCGACCGCTATCCAGCATGCATCTAGAGTATTAAGTTAAAAAAAGAGTAACGCCGTAAGCAAGATGACTTGGTGTAGAGGGATAAATTCATGCAATATGATAAAAACCCCATCTTGTTATCCTCGATGGCAACAATACAATACATGCCTTGCTGCCCCTTCTGTCACTGGGTAAGGACACCGCAAGATTGAACCCAAAGCTAAGCACTTCTCCCATTGCAAGAACTACCAATCTAGTTGGCCAAACCAAAAAGGATAATTCGAAGAGACCTGCAAAGATAACTCAATCATACATAAAAGAATTCAGAGAATATTCAAATATTTTCCATAGATAATACTGTATCGTAAACCCACAATTTATCGGTATCAACAAACTCACCGTAAAAAACAGATTACATCGAATAGATCTCCACAAGATAGGGGGAGAACATTGTATTGAGATCCAAAAAGAGAGAAGAAGCCATCTAGCTACTAGCTATGGACCCGAAGGTCTGAAGTAAACTACTCACACTTCATCGGAGGGGCTATGGTGTTGATGTAGAAGCCCTCCGTGGTGGATGCCCCCTTCGGCGGAGCTCCGGAGCAGGCCCCAAGATGGGATCTCGTGGATACAGAAGGTTGCGGCGGTGGAATTAGGTTTTTGGCTCCTGTTCTGATCGTTCGGGGATACGTAGGTGTATATAGGAGGAAGGATGCGTCGGTGGAGCTCGAGGGGCCCACGAGGTAGAGGCGCGCCAGGCGCGCGCCCACCCTCGTGACCTCCTCGGGCACTACTTGGAGTAGGGTCCAAGTCTACTGGATCACGTTCGGTTGGAAAATCATGATCCCGAAGGTTTCATTCCGTTTGGACTCCGTTTGATATTCTGTTTCTTTGAAATACTGAAAAAGGCAAAAAACAGCAATTCTTGGCTGGGCCTCCAGTTAATAGGTTAGTCCCAAAAGTAATATAAAAGTGGAAAATAAAGCCCAATATAGTCCAAAACAGTAGATAAAGTAGCATGGAGCAATAAAAAATTATAGATACGCTGGAGAAGTATCAGATACAAGCCGGTCAAGCAGACTCTTCGGCGCTTTTCAGAACCTAAGCAACAAACCATGGGAGAAGAGCTAGCCAAGTTACTCGAGGCCTGATTCATCAGAGAAATAAAACATCTAGACCGGCTAGCAAACCTGGTGATGGTACCAAAGAAGGACAAATCCTGGTGCCTATGTGTCGATTTCAAGGACCTCAATAAGGCTTGCCCCAAGGATCCCTTCCCCTCCCCCACATCGATCAAATCATCAACGCTACCGTAGGACACGACTCATTATGCTTCCTCGTCGCATACTCCGAATACCATCAAATCAAGATGGCGGAGTCCGATCAAGCCGCAACGGCAACATCAAGCTCAATCCGGAAAAATGCGTCTTCGGCGTACCTGCCAGAAAGCTCTTGGGCTTCATCGTTTCCAATAGAGGAATTGAAGCAAATCTGGCTAAAATCCGAGCTGTGTCACAGTTGGCTACCCCCACAGACCTCAAGCAAATCCAGAAACTAACTGGATGCGTGGCTGCCCTAAGCCGCTTTATCTCCCGATTGGGAGAAAAGGCACTACCTCTCTATCGCCTTCTTCGACGCACCGAACACTTCTAGTGGACGGATGCGGCTACCGCCGGACTGGAAGAAATAAAGGCCCTCTTGGCCAGCAATCCAATCCTGGCCGCGCCAAATATCGGCGAACCTATGCTGTTATATATAGCTGCAACACACCAGGTTGTAAGCGCAGTGCTCGTGGTCGAACGAGAGACGGACGAACATAAGTTCCCGCTTCAAAAGCCGGTATACTTGTAAGTGCATCTAGTGCCCCTTAGTGATTTTGGTGTATTGAAGACTTATAAGTTAAGGGACTAATGTGCTTATGAGTGTACACAGGTCTATAAGTCTATGAGGAGTTGGATATTTACAGAGAAAGTCGACCCCTAAAAATGAATATCTTCGACTGAAGATTTTGGTATTCCTGAAGACTTTCATGAAGACTTTGAAAGTGAAGAAATTGGTGTGTCCATGAAGACTTGATATTCATGCGAGGAATATGAAGCTTGAAGACTTTTGTTTTCATAGTTTTGTTTTTCTCTTTCTTGAGTCTAGGAAACACCATACTGTTAAAGGGGGTCGAGGAAATACTAAGGAAAAATTTCCATTTGATGCTCAACTCAAAATCCTACACCTACCAATCCATTCGAGTGAAGCCATTGGAAATCTCATACGATTCAGTCAATTTCTTGATCCACGAGAGCGAAGTTCTTACAGTCGTTGAGAATTTATTCGACCGAGGTGTTAGGAATTCGCCAAAGGCGGATTGCCTACAGATGAGGAACATGATATACGAGGAATTTGAGAGTCAAATTTCCGACCATTGCCGTCTTCTTGGCATGCCACTATCCCAAATATCTTATCCACCTAACGGTCATATCATTGAAGGGCATTTATGTCTTATCATGTCGGGCTGCTCCCTAGGCTATAAATAGCCGCCCCCTACAACCACTAGCTGGTTGGCTGCTCTGAGAGAAACTGACACTTGTCATTTGAGGGCAACCCATCCTCTGAGGACTTTGAGCGAAAATCATAGAGTGAGGAAAATCCAAACCCAAACACCCAAAACCCAAAGTGATTGAGCATCACTGAAGAGATTGATCCTGCGTGGATCCGATGCTTGTTACCTTTAAAGACTATGCTTCTTCCAGACGGTTAGGCGTCATGGTCTAGATCATCCAAGAGGAATTGTGGATCACCGAGTGACCAAAGTCTGTGAAGGTTTGGAAGTCACCTGAAGACTTACCACGAGTGATTGGACGAGATCTGTGTGACCTTAGTTCAAGGAGAATACGGTGAGGACTTGGTGTCCTGAGCTTCGTGCTCATTGACTGGGTGTCCGGGACTGTGTGTCCTCGAGTTTAAATACTCAGCCGCTCCAACCAGACGTACAACTGAGACAGCAGTTGGAACTGGTCTACCAACTTATTGTCTTCACCAACCCTACTGGTTCTATTTCCTCAACTCTTTCATTGCCTCATTACTGTGTTGAGTGTTTGTTCATATCTGTGTTTGAAGACTTTGACTGAAGACTTTCTCAATTTCCTCAGTTCAATTTCTTCAGTCTGTTTGTCTTCATCTTGTGTTATCCTGTGTTTATGCTTTCTGTACTCTATGATTGTCTTGATTTCATCATGATGACTATGTGTGTATTCTGTTATGCTTACTTCTGAGTACTTATTCCGCTGCAAGTAGTTCTTCGCTAAGGAATTTCCTCATCGACAAATTCCTCAGTGAAGAATTCATAAAAATCGCCTATTCACCCCCCTCTAGTCGATATAATGCACTTTCAATTGGTATCAGAGCAAGGTACTCCCTTGTTCTGTGTGATTTTGGTTTAACCGCCTGGAGTTTTAGTTATGTCGACCGCAGGCATGATCAAGGTCTCTGCTGGTTGTCCTACCTTCGATGGCACGGACTACCCCTACTGGAAGAATAAGATGCGAATGCATCTTGAAGAAATTGACAACGATCTCTGGTTTGTTGTGGAAAATGGTGTTCCCTCAGTCACACCTTCCCTGAATGCTGCTAATGTGAAGAGATTCAAGCAACTCGATTCTCAAGCGAAGAATATCATATGTGGTCATCTGAGTAAAGGGCAGTATGGTAGAGTGAGTGCTTTGGAAACTGCTAAGCTTATCTGGGATAGGCTCTCCAAAGTAAACGAAGGAGTCTCAACTCAACGTGACTCTCGTGTTGACATTCTTCACAATCTCTTCAACCGCTTCAAAAGACTCGACAATGAAAATGTTGAGCAAACCTTCGATCGCCTCACTGATATCTCAAATGAGCTTCAAGCGCTCGGTGCCACTGACATCACCGATCATGAGGTGCTGAAGAAATTGCTGAGATCACTCGATTCGTCATTTGACACTCTGGCACTGATGATTCAAGAGCGTGCTGATTACAAGTCACTAGATCCCACTGATATCCTCGAGAGGCTAAATACTCATGAGTTCCAGCTTGCTGAAAAGAGAGATCTCTATGGTTCAAGCTATGGCAAGCCACGTGCCCTGAAGGCCAAGGCAGTGTCTGAATCTGAGTGTGAAGATTTTGGTAGTAGCCTTGGTGACCCTGAAGAATTGAGCCAGGAGCTAGCACTGCTCGTTAAGAAGTTCCAGAAATTCTCAAGACGTGGTCGCTTTGGAAAATCTTCAAGGAGCAGTGATTCCTCATCAAGTGACTATAAGAGAAGGCTATGCCACAAATGCAAGAAGCCTGGTCACTACATTCAAGATTGTCCGCAGTGGGACAAGGAACTAAAGAAGAAGAAATACAAGGATTACAGTTCTGATGATGCCAAGAAGAAGAAGAAATCTTCAAAGTCTTCATCATCAAAATCTTCGAAGTCTTCATCCCACAAGAAGAGCAGCTCCACGAAGGCTCGGGCATTCATTGGCAAGGAAATGGATTCTGAGGCTGAATCTGAGGATAATGTGGAAGAAGAGGAATCCGAGGAGTCTGAGTCAGGTGTGGCGAGTCTAGCTCTTGCTACCGCATTTGTCAGCAAGTCTATCTTCAACTCTGAAGAAAATGGCAACACCAACAACGCTGATGAAGGCAATCATGACTATGCTCCCACCTATTGCTTCATGGCAAAGGTTGCTAAGGTAACTATATACCCCTCCTCTGAATCAAGTGAGGATGAATCTGATGAAAATCTTAAGCCTAGCTACTCTAAACTTGCTAAGATTGCTGTGAAACAACAAAAGGCTATTGAAAAACTTCAAAACATGCTAGACAAAAGTGATGATATGTTGGGTGATGAAATGGACTGCACTAAAGACTTAACTGAAAATCTTCAGAAACTTCAGTGTAAGTTTGACAACCTTCAAAGTCATCATAAAACCCTCTTAACTGATCATGAGAAGCTTTCTTATGAATTTCTTCAAAGAAAGCATGATCTTGAAAAGCTAAGAGTGTGTTATGAAGATCTTCAGAAGGAGCGCGATTCATTACCTGCTCAACAAATCAGCGCCACTCAGGAAGAATTTGATCCTCCATGCTTAAAGTGCATTGAACGTGAATCTGCTAATTCTTCCCTGAATGTTCAAATGCTTCAAATGTTACAAATTCTTCACCTGCCTCTGCTATCACTAATTCCTCATCTGAGGACATTGCTAGTATCACTGACAATGCAGGGCTGAAGGAATTGTATATGACAGGCATGTACAAAAGCCTCAAAGGGCATCAGAATCTTCGTGATGTGCTTAAAAAGCAGATCCTCAACAGAAACCCTAGGAAAGAGGGTATTGCCTTTGAGAGCAAACTCAATGTTGATGGAACATATTGGAAGCCTGAGCAGTACCCCAAAACCTCATGGGTTCTTGCAAAGGACCTCGATTGATCCATCTAGCTTATCTGGCTTTACATGTGAATCTCCTCATTCTTCTGATGAGTCATTTGACTCCAACTATAAACTGTTCAAAAATCAGAATGGTGAAGTATTTGCTAGATATGTTGGCACTAACTGCAGGAACGGTTCCCCTATGAAGAAAATCTGGGTTCCCAAAAGTTATGTTGAAAGTCTTCAGGTGAATGTCCTCATGACACCACCAGTGAAGAATAGGAACCCCAGATCAAACTCTTCATATGGACCAAATTCTTCATATGGACCCAAGTCCTCATACGGACCAAATTCCTCACATGGATCAAATTCCTCAAAAGGATTAAAGTCCTCATATGGACATTGTCGATGTCAAAACCGGCGGATCTCGGGTAGGGGGTCCCGAACTATGCGTCTAGGCGGATGGTAACAGGAGACAAGGGACACGATGTTTTTACCCAGGTTCGGGCCCTCTCGATGGAGGTAAAACCCTACTCCTTCTTGATTGATATTGATGATATGGGTAGTACAAGAGTGGATCTACCACGAGATCAAGGAGGCTAAACCCTAGAAGCTAGCCTATGGTATGATTGTTGTAATGGTTGTTGTGTCCTATGGACTAAAACCCTCCGGTTTATATAGACACCGGGGAGGGCTAGGGTTACACAGAGGCGGTTACAATGGTAGGAGATCTACATATCCGTATTGCCAAGCTTGCCTTCCATGCCAAGGAAAGTCCCATCCGGACACGGGACGAAGTCTTCAATCTTGTATCTTCATAGTCTTGGAGTCCGGCCGATGATGATAGTCCGGCTATCCGGAAACCCCCTAGTCCAGGACTCCCTCAGTAGCCCCTGAACCTGTCTTCAATGATGATGAGTCCGGCGCGCATATTGTTCTTCATTGCAAGGCGGGTTCCTCCTCCGAATAGTTCATAGAAGATTGTGAACACCAGGATAGTGTCCGGCTCTGCAAAGTAATTTCCACATTCCACCGTAGAGAGAATAATATGTACACAAGTTCAATCCGCTGACGTATTTTGTGGCATGATGTCACACCACTACCAAGCCTTTACTGTAATCGTTTTTTATTATACCACCTCAGCGTGTTTAGCGAAGCGGTTTCCTTGGCACGTCTTGTCGAAGCAGAGATCGTGTTCCCCTTATTCCGGGATTCCCATCAATACGGACGTGGGTAACCCAACCGCGCCCGTCGCCACGCCCCCTCTATCGAAGGCGAGTCCCGAACGGTCACGGAGACGGCTCTTGGTATTCTCCCTCTTTATAATGGGACCAAGGCTCGTTTCTTTTCTTCATCCTCCATTGAATCTTCTCCCTGCCCCAAGTTCCAACACCCAGAGCCCCAGATTCAAGCGCTTCGGACCTTCAACAATGTCCGGCTCCGACCTTCAGGGCCGGTGGATGCCCTCCTCCGTCACGGAGGAGGACGTGCTAAAGCTGCGAGAGGCCAAGTACCTGTCTTATGAGATTTCACACAGGTTGCCCGCCGAAGGGCAGGCCATCCCCACCCCCGAGCCCAGCGAGTACGTCGTTTTTGTATCCCACCTCCGTCGGGGTTTAGGCTTCCCGATGGATCCTTTTGTGAGAGGGCTCATGTTTTACTATGGGTTGGAATTCCACGACCTGGCTCCGGAGTTGAAAGTGCGTTATATCGACTAGAGGGGGGGTGAATAGGCGATTTTTATGAATTCTTCACTGAGGAATTTGCCGGTGAGGAAATTCCTTAGCAAAGAACTACTAGCAGCGGAATAAGTACTCAGAAGTAGGCATAACAGAATACAAGCATGGTCATCATGATGAAATGAAGACTAGCACAGAGTACAAAAAGCGTAATCACGGGATAACACAAGATGAAAACAACGGTGAAGAAATTGGGCGAGGAAATTGAGAGAGTCTTGATCAAAGTCTTCAAGCACAGATATGAACAAACACTCAACACAATAATGAGGAAATGAAAGGGTTGAGGAAATAGAACCGATTAGTTGGTGAAGAAAATGATTTGGTAAACCAGTTCCAACTGCTGTCTCGGTTATACGTCTGGTTGGAGCGGTGAGTATTTAAACTCGAGGATCGCAGATCCGGACACCCGATCGCTGAGCACGCAGCTCAGGACACCCAGTCCTCACCGTATTCTCCTTGAACTAAGGCCACGCAGACCTCGTCCAATCACTCGTGGTAAGTCTTCAGGTGACTTCCAAACCTTCATAGACTTGGTCACTCGGCAATCCACAATTCCTCTTGGATGCTCTAGACCATGACGCCTAACCGTCTGGAAGAAGCACAGTCTTCAAAGGTAACAAGCGTCGGATCCACGCAGGATCAATCTCTTCAGTGATGCTCAATCACTTTGGGTTTGTGGGGGTTTGCTTTTGGGATTTTCCTCACTTGATGATTTTCGCTGAAAGTCCTCGGAGGATGGGTTGCTCTCAAATGACAAGTGTCAAGTTCTCTCGGAGCAGCCAACCAACTAGTGGTTGTAGGGGGCGGCTATTTATAGCCTAGGGAGCAACCCGACATGATAAGACATAAATGCCCTTCAATGATATGACCGTTAGGTGGATAAGATATTTTGGGACAGCCGGCAGCAAGACAAGAACGATCGGAAATTTGACTCTCAAATTCCTCGGGGCTATCATGTTCCTCCTTTGTGTAGGCAATTCGCTTTGGCGAATTCCTAACTCCTCGATCGAGCAAAGTCGTCATTGACGGAAGAACTGCGTCTCATCCTTGAAGAAATTGATGAAGCTGTATGAGATTTCCAATGGCTTCACTCAAAGGGATTGGTAGGTGTAGGATTTTGAGTTGAGCATCACATGGAAATTTTTCCTTAGTATTTCCTCGACCCCCTTTAACAGGACGGTGTTTCCTATGACTCAAGAAAGAGAAAATGAAACTACGAAAACAAAAGTCTTCACGCTTCATGTTCCTCAAGTGAATATAAAGTCTTCAAGGTCACACCAATTTCTTCACTTTCAAAGTCTTCAGAAAGTCTTCAGAATATCAAAGTCTTCTGTCGAAGAACTTCATTTTTAGGGGTCGACTCTCTCTATAAATATCAAACTCCTCATAGACTTATAGACCTGTGTACACTCACAAACGCATCAGTCCCTTAACCTATAAGTCTTCAATACACCAAAATCACTAAGGGGCACTAGATGCACTTACAATCTCCCCCTTGTTGGTGATTGATGACAACATAGGTTAAGTTTTCAACGGGGATAAACATATGAAGTGTAAATACTGATATTGAGGAATTTGATCGCAAGATATAGAAGAACTCCCCCTCAAGATGTGCATAGTGAGGAATTTGCGTTTGAGGCAATGCACATTTGAAGAGTTGAATCATGGAGAACTCCCCCTATATCTTGTAATTCATACACGCATTTGATATATAATATGAAGAATTTGAAATGCATGATGAAATATGGTGCCTGATGAAATTCAGCATGCGTGCAATAATATTAACGAGGAATAAGCATGCCGAAAGCATAAAAAGTATCGGAGCATAGTGCAACAAAAGTATCAGAGCACCATCCAAAAGTATCAGAGCACCATCGGGTTTAAGATTACAACTCGATCCAATAAAAGTTTCAGAAGAATGAGAGTTGTAACTTAAAAAAAACGCCCTTAATATAGACCCGCTTGAAGACTAACTCAGATTTCTCCCCCTTTTGTCATCAAATGACCAAAAGTTGAAAGCGAGGACTACGCATACTGAAGAATTTCATGTTGACGGAGGAGCGCCAGCGTTGTCGGGGTTGTTTGTTGTAGCAGGGCCTGCCGCTGTGTCGTCCAAATCTTCATACTCATCAGTGTCACGCCATGAAGAATAAGAGCTGGCCACCAGATCAGGAACTTTGACGCTCTTGAATTTCTTTGGAGGAGGTGCAGACCAGTCAAATTCTTCCTTGAGACCCATAGTCTTCAGTTCTTCGGCGCTATAGACATGAGTGAGGACAGCCCAGGTGCGGTTGAGGGTTTCATGAAGGTAGTAGTGGTTTTTCTTCACTGCATTGTGTGTTGAGGTCATATTGTGAAGAATTGCACCAAACTGACGCTTTACCCATTTGTGATTACGATCAACCTTCTGATGAAGACTGAGGAGTAACTCACGGTCATATTGTTGCCGGGGACTGAGGAATCTGTTGAATATTAGTGAAGAGAGGAGTATTGGGATGCTGACTTTCCCAGAAGTCATCGTTCATCACAGGTGTGGTGCATCCAATATCCACATCTTCATCTTCAATTTCCTCAACACCAGCCTCTTCAGCTGTGAACTGAGGCATAGGTGAGAATTGGTTGTCGTTAAAGGATTGTATCCACTTCAATTTCTTCATCAATCTGCTCGACGAAGCGGCGAGAATGATTTTCTTAATCGAGATCCGCTTGGGATCTTATAGTCTTCTCAAAAGGAACAATTTCCTTTGATGACATGGAGAAATTGGAACAACATCAATTAGATGTTCAAGTGAGCTGGTCATTGGCTTCATTTTCTTGCGGCGAAGAATTTGGCCTTGGTGATGCCTTCCTTTTCTTCACTGCAGCTCGCTCTGCAGCCTTGGTCTTCTTCACTTCATAGGCGGAAGGAAGAATTGGAGTTGGAGTAAGCGCAGGAGGAGGTGAGGAATCTGGTTGATTTTCTTGAGGAGCAAGCCGATGCAGTTGCCTGATCTCTTCGATTTCTTGAGCGCACCACTAGTGGATGCCTGGCAATTTCTTCGGTGGTGGCATGGAGTCATCAGCCTGGAACTTGTATTTTCTTGAAGGCTGAAAGTCATCGGCGGTCTTGGCATGTTCTTCATTGAGGCTGAGCAAAGTCTGCAGACTGAAGATTTTCTTGTTGCGATGGGGCTGCAGCGGTTGTCATTTTCTTTGTCGAGGTTGGCGAATCTCACTTTGGCTCCTTGCGGTCGATTATAATATGCATCGAAGTCTTTCTTTGAGGGCTTGGATTTCAGGTGAGCCTTGAGAAGTTCCTCGGTGTCATTCGACAACATTTTTCTTCAGGAGCTTCTCCTTTCTGTATTGTGCTTTCTTGATCTCTCTTGCCTTTTCAAACTTCCATTTCTCTTGAGTGATGAAATGGGTCAGCATGTAACTTTGACCAGGAGTCAGTTGAAAATCAGGCATGGGGGTGTTTGGATCCTTGTGCCAGAGGTCAATGTAGTCGAGGATTTTCCTCGGATCCAAAAGCAGTGGCACCGATGTGCCTTTGGCTCTAGCGGCCTTCATTGCCTGTCTCTGATGATTTCTGCAAGTTCATCATCAGAAGCTTCATCATCAGAGGGCACTTGGAATGCGAACTGTTTCTTCCTTGGACTTGGCCGAGGACCGCGTCCAGCTGTTTCTTTAGTCTTCAACGGTGTGGGGCTGATGAGGACATTGGTGCGGTGAGAACTTCTTTGAGACACGAAGCAATTGAAACCCATAGTCCTTTGACATGTAGCGGATGCACAGAGGCTGAGGACTTTGGTGGAAGCGATGTGATGCGAGAATTTGCCGTGAGGGCATAGGTGAGAACTTGGCCGTGAGGCGCTGTTGGTGAAGCACTTGGTTTGCGAGCAGGCTTCTTTGGCATAGATTTCCTCGGCTTGGCCGAGGCCTCGATGCTAACAGCAGCAGCAGAATCCTCATTGAATTTCCTCCTTGCCTCCTTGGCTTGTCTTGCCAATTTAGCTTGGCGCCTAGCCCATTCTTGAGAAAGTCCTCACCACGCTTGATCTTTGGTGGGATCAGCTACTTGGCAGGTGCCAATGGAGCTGTTGGGCATGGAGGATTTAAAGCGAATTTCTTCATGTACTTTGGAGTTAGGTATCTGTACTCCCTCCATTCTCTTGCCCATCTCCGTTCAATCCTCTGAATGCGCACCATGCGCTGATTTTTGTTCTCTTTGCCAAACTTGGCTTCATCAGGTGTGCAATAATCCTTGTATATGTCATCAGGGATCTCGAAAGCAGTCATGACCTCAGGTTTCTTTCCTCCTTTCTGCGGTCTCTTTCCTTCAACCATATTCTTCAGATGAGGAATTTGAACAATTGAACACTCTGAAGAAGTATGCAGTTTTTCTTCATGGAACGCTGCAAATGAGTTAAGTTGATGAGAACCTAGTGATTCAGCTGCGGACATGAGTACCTGTGAACAGTGTGTAGGTGCGAGGAATTTGGAGAGGTCATATGCGTTCTCAGAAGGTTTTTTGAAAAGACAAGTTTTGAGGAATTTGACCAGTTGAGCCTTGATGAATTTCACTAAGCGTTCTTGTCTTAGGTTCCAGAGTTGTACAGATCGAAGATCGACACAATTGAGGAATCTTGAAGAAAATGATTGCTTAGCGAAATGGATCAAGAGCATACAGTGTGTGAGGTGTTCATATGTGTGATGATTTGAAGAATAAAACACCTTTGAAGATTTTCAGGAAAGCTTGAGAATCAAAGCGAGTAATAAAAGTAACTTTTAATTACCCGAACTGAAGAACGCGACGAACTGAGATGAACAGAGGTGAAGTTCGTCAAGTTAGATCTTCCACGCCCTAACTTGGCGAGAGGAAACAGCTACGGCGGCGTGAGTGAAGATTTCCATGATCGGTGGCAATCTGACAATGACGAGTCGAGGCGAAGCTCTTCCTCACCGGCTGACGATGGAGTAAGCGGCGCTAGGGTTTGAGGAGCTCGGCGAGAGGCAGCGGTCGGCGGAGTAAATGAAGTGAGGAAGGGAGAGGGTATTTGTAGCCACGGTAAAAACTGTTCACCGAAGATTTTGGGACGAACATGCCCTGCCCTTTCTCCTTCCGCGACATGTGTCACCCACGTCTTGTCTTGAGATCACGATCGTGTAAGATCATGGGTGAATATAATAATGCATCATGGGATGCGAGCGGTTTGAGCACAAAACCGAAAATCTGGATAAGATTTGTTTTAAAGTTTAGATTCATAATTTCTTGGTGACGAGGACACAGTGAAGACTTTGAATGAGTTTCAAATAGAACACACATGAAGAATTTGTGAATAGATTGGGTTGAGTATAGCATAGAGGAAGGTCGATCACATTCACTTAGCGAGAAAGCAACTTGAAGAAATAGCTATAAGTGAATCTTTGTAGAGGACATAAACTCATATATATATATATATATATATATATATATATATATATATATATATATATATATATATATAGCCAATGAAGAAAAACGAAGGAAACAGTGAAGATTTTGTAAAGTTGAAGAATTTGAAAAACTGAAGAATTTCAAAAACTGAGGAAAAACTCAAATTGAAGATTTTCAACTTTTTGTGGTGGCGTGGCCCACCGTATAAGAATGATGATTTCAGACACCGCGTACAATTGTCGTAGGGTTCTGAGAATCAAATTCTTCATTAATTTCTTCACACTTAGAGTGTAATTCTTCATTGATTGAAGAAAACGTTTCTTCATGTGTTGCACATCTAAGTCATCAATTTTGCATAAGTGTTAGGATGTGTGTCCTTTTCAAAGAACATTCGAAGACTCTAACATATTTATCTCACACCACAACTTGCTAAATCTCTTCTCATCCAAGGGCTTAGTGAAGATATCAGCTAGCTGTTCTTCAGTCTTCACATGTTCAATAGAGATGTTGCCCTTCAACACATGATCACGGAGAAAATGATGACGAATCTGAATGTGCTTTGTCTTCGAGTGCTGAACTGGGTTGTGAGCAATCTCGATGGCACTCTCATTGTCGCGAGAGAGAGGCACATTCTTCACGTTAGCGCCATAGTCCTTGAGGTTTGCTTCATCCAAAGTAGTTGAGCCTGACAAGAGGCAGCAGCAATGTATTCACTTGGTGATGAAGCGGTGATCTGTGATTACATTTCTTCGAGGACCAACGGACCAAAGATCGTCAAGGAAATGGCAAGTGCGGATGTTGACTTGCGATCCACGATCACTGACATAGTCGAGTCGAGAATATCAATGAGATCAAAAGCTGAGCCCTTGGGGTACCATAATCCTAGTGTTGGTGTGTGAGCTAGATATCGAAGAATATGCTTCACAACCTTATGGTGTGATTCCTTGGTTGCAGACTTGAAATCGGCACACATGCAAACACTAAGCATTATATCTGGCCTAGATGCACATAAGTACAATAAAGAACCAATCATGGGCGGTATACCTTGTGATCGAAGTCAATACCATTTTCATCGATTGCATAGATGGCCATTTGTGGGCATAGGAATTTTAGCGCCTTTGAAATCTTGCATGCGAATTTCCTCGGTACATCTTTGAGGTATTTCTCTGAGATATGAATATGCCATTGTCTCTTGTGAATTTGAAGACCTAAGAAGAATTTCAACTCTCCCATCATAGACATTTGGTATTCTTCACTCATCATATAGGCAAATTCATCACTATAACGTTGGTCGATACAGCCAAAGATAATATCATCAACATATATTTGGCACACAAACAGTTCACCATCATAAGATTTAGTAAAAGAGTAGGGTCGAGTGAACGGGTGTGAAGCCATTCTTCACGAAGAATCCTTCAATGTATCATAACCTTGGGGGGCTTGCTTGAGGCCATAGAGGGCCTTATTGAGTCTGAAGACTTTGTCGAGGATTCTTTGGATCTTCAAAACACAGGGGTTGAGCAACATATACTTCTTCCTCAAGCTTACCATTGAGGAATGCACTTTTCACATCCATTTGATATAAGATGATATCATGATGGTTAGCGTAAGCAAGTAATATCTTGATATAGCCTCAAGTCTAGCAACAGTGCAAAAGTTTCATCGAAATCAATTCCTTCAACTTGTGTCGTAGCCTTGAGCTACTAGTCGTGCCTTATTCCTCACCACAAGGCCATTTTCATCTTGCTTGTTGCGGTAGATCCACTTTGTGCCAATGATATTATGCTTGCGAGGATCTGGCGATTTACGGTTCGGACATTGTTAGCTCGGCTGATGTAATTCTTCTTGCATAGCTTTGAATCCCTCGGCTCGAAATGTTTCATCTACCTTAGTGGGCTCTGTGATAGAGACAAAAGCATAGTGCCCACAAAAGTTAGATAAATGTGAAGCTTTTGGCGTGTGAGAGGACTGGTGCACTAATGTCATCGATGATCTTCTCCACTTGCACTTCTTTTTGCAGCGAGGATGAGCTGGTTGTCGTTGAGGAATTTGATCGGCGGTTTCTTGACACCATTTTCCTCGGCATTTTCTTGGTGCATCAGCTCGGCGTCCTTCATGAGCTGGAATGAATTCTTGACAGATTCTTGATGGGAATGACATCCTCGGTTGCCTTGAACTTGATAGAATCCTCGGTGTTGGTTCATCTAACACGGAAGGTAGGTGCTCTCTTTGCGAGCCATTAGTTTCATCGAACCGCACATCTCTGATGTCGACAATCTTGTGAAGAACAATGTTGAAGACTACTGTAGGTGTCTGAATCCTTCGTAACCAAGCATAAAACCTTCATGTGCTTTCGGTGCAAATTTATCGTTGTGGTGAGGATCTCTAATCCAACATTTAGCACGAAGACTTTGAAATAACTCACATTGGGTTTCTTGTCAGTGAGGAGTTCATAGGCCGTCTTCTTGAAGAATTTGTGAAGATATACTCTGTTGATGATGTGGCCGCGGTATCAATTGCATCAATCAAAAAGCTGAGGCGTTTTGTATTCATCGAGCATAGTGCGAGCCATCTCAACAAGAGTTACGTTCTTGCGCTCCACGGCGCCATTTCTTTGAGGAGTATAGGGAGCGAGATAACTCATGAGTAATACCAAGTTCATCAAGATAGGCATCAAGACCGAATTCTAGAACTCAGTTCCATTGTCACCGATGTGCTTGATCTTCACACCAAAGTTGGTTGAAGCCCTCGAGGAAAATCATTTGAAGACTTCATGCACTTCATGTTTGTAAGTAACAATGTGTACCCATGTATATCGAGAGTAATCATCAACAATTACAAAACCGTATAGAGATGCATCATTAGTGACTGCTGAGTAATGATTAGGTCGAAGAGGTCCATGTGAAGCAATTGAATGGACGAGTAGTGGTCATGATAGTCTTATTTGGATGCTTGGCCTTGGTCATTTTCCAGCTTCACGAGTTCCGCATAAGTGATCCTTGAGAATTTGACATTCTCAATGCCAATGACATGCTTCTTCTTCCATGGCGTGTGCAAATTCCTCATGCTGCGTGACCAAGTCATCGATGCCATAGCCAGCCTACGAAGCTTTTGCAAGTAGACACACGGCTGGTTGTGGTCTGTAGAAAATCAACAATATACAAATCTCCTCTCCTAAAGCCTTGAAGACTTTGGAATTGTCAGCTTCCATAATCACAACACAGCGATACTTGCCAAAGACAACAACCATATAAAGATCACAAAGCATTGAGACTGACATGAGATTGTATCCTAAGGACTCAACAAGCATGACTTTGTCCATGTGTTTATCCTTAGAGATTGCAACCTTACCAAGACCCAATACCTGACTTTTGCCTTTGTCTGCAAAGATGATATGCTTCAAATGTGACGATGATAAGGGAGCATCCATCAATAGATTCTTGTCACCATTCATGTGATTTGCACATCCACTATTGAGGACCCATTCAGTACATCCTACTGATTTGTACATCCTACTGAATGGGTCCTCGATAGTGGACGTACAAATCATGACTGTGACAAATCATCATCATGTGATGCAATGATCTCTGAAAAAGATCGGATCTTAAGAACAATGACAAAGTCATGTTGTTGCAGAAATGATTGAAGATGGTTTCTCGGTGTTATTGTTGATGATTTCTCAGTGATCATTGAGACTTCAAAGCTAATCTATGGATTTGACAAGTCTGTGATGCATTGTTGAGAAAAAATCACAGTTGGATTGTGAATGTCATCTGTTGAATTGCTTCAACTCTTGATGATATAAGCTTTCTTGCTGATCATCTTGATTCAGGAAACTTCAATGTTCTAAGAATCTTATGAACTTGATTCGATTCTGAACTGATCATCTCATTCAAATTGATATACCGCTGTGCACATCATCATTCATTAAAAGAATCTGAAACTCAAGACTGATTCAGAGATCATCAGCAGGCTGAAGGAAGTATCATTCAATAGGTCATCATGATCTAGGATCTCTTGCTGAAGAAAATCTGATGACCTCTAACTCAATCATCTGAAAGATATAAGAATCATCATCAGATTCAGGTCATGCAGAAGTCATGCAGAAGAGAGATGACTAGCAATTCATTGGCACTCAGATGAAAATCTTGTTGCTAATAGCAATCTTGCTCAAGAGAAAGTGATGAAAAATATATTGTTCAACCCTGGGTCTGAGATCGAAGAGTCGAAATTCACATATTGATGATCTGGGTATGCCGCTCCATGATTGGTTCTTTATTGTACTTATGTGCATCTAGTCCAGATATAATGCTTAGTGTTTGCACGTGTGCCCGATTTCAAGCTACACCGAAGGAATCACACCATAAGGCTATGAAGCATATTCTTCGATATATAGCTCACACACCAACACTAGGACTATGGTACGCCAAGGGCTCTACCTTTGTTCTCATTGGATATTTTGACTCTGACTATGCTGGTGATCGTGTGGACCGCAAGTCAACATCTGGTACTTGTCATTTCCTCGGACGATCTTTGGTCTGTTGGTCCTCGAAGAAAGAGAACTGCGTATCACTGTCTACTGCTGAAGCTGAGTATATTGCTCCTGGTTCTTGCTGCGCTCAATTGCTGTGGATGAAGCAAACTCTTAAGGACTACGGCATCAACATGAAGACTTTGCCTCTCTACTGTGACAATGAGAGTGTCATCAAGATTGCTCACAACCTAGTTCAGCACTCAAAATCAAAGCACATTCAGATTCGTCATCATTTTCTTCATGATCATGTGTTGAAGGGCGACATTGCTATTGAACATGTGAAGACTGAAGAACAGCTAGCTGATATCTTCACAAAGCCCTTGGATGAGAAGAAATTTAGCAAGTTGCGGTGTGAGCTAAATATCTTAGAGTCTTCGAATGTTCTTTGAAAATGACACATCCTAACACTTATGCAAAATTGATGACTTAGATGTGCAACACATGAAGAAATGTTTTTCTTCAATCAATGAAGAATAACACTCTAAGTGTGAAGAAATTAATGAAGAATTTGATTCTCAGAACCCTGCGACAATTGTACGCGGTGTCTAAAATCATCATTCTTATACGGTGGGTCACGCCACCACAAAAAGTTGAAAATCTTCAATTTGAGTTTTTCCTCCGTTTTTCAAATTCTTCAACTTTGCAAAATCTTCACTGTTTCCGTCGTCTTTATTCATTGACTATTTTTATTTATGGGTTTATGTCCTCTACAGCATTCACTTATGGCTATTTCTTCAAGTTGCGTTTTCTGCTAAGTGAATGTGATCGGACCCTTCCCCCTCTATGCTATACTCAACCCAATCTATTCACAAATTCTTCATGTGCGTTCTATTTGAAACTCGTTCAAAATCTTCACTGTGTCCTGTCAGCTGAAGAAATTGCGAACGGAACTTTAAAACTAATCTTATCCAAATTTTCGGTTTTGCCGCTCAAACCGTCCTGTTTCCCTCGATAGACTTATCTATTCACCCACAATCTAACACGATCTCCACTTTTCGGTACGTGGGTGACAGATGTCAAGCGAATGAGAAGGGCCAGGGGCACGTTCGTCCTAAATCTTCGGGCGAACAGTTTTTCACTGCGACTATAAATACCTCCTCACCCTTCCTCACTTCCTTTACTCCGCTCGACCGCTCTCTCTCTCTCACTCGAGCTTCTCAAACCCTAGCGCTGCCGCTACTCCATCGTCGCCGGTGAGGAAGAGCTTCACTGCCTGGACCTCGTCGCCGTCGTACTCGCGCCGGCCGTGGAAATCTTCACTCCGCCGCCGCCGTAGCTGTCTTCCTCCGCCAAGTTAGGGCGTGGAAGATCTGAACTGACGGACTTCAAATCTACTCTTCTCAGTTCGTCGTGTTCTTCACCAGGGTAATTAAAAGTTACTTTTATTGCCCTCTTTGATTCACAATTTCACTACAAAATCTTCAAAGGTGTTTTTTTATTCTTCAAATGCTCACACACAAAACACCTCACAAGTCATCTGTTCTCGATTCGTTTCGCTACGCATCATTTTCTTCAAGATTCCTCAATTGTGTGGATCGTTGATCTATACAACTCTGGAACCTAAGACAAAGTACGCTTAGTGAAGTTCTTCAAGACTCATCTGGTCAAATTCCTCAAACTTGTTCATTTTGAAAACCTTCTGAGAACACATATGACCTCTTCAAATTCCTCGCAACTATACTCTATTCACAGGTACTCACGTCCGCTGCTGAATCACTAGGTTCTCATCAACTTAACTCATTTGCAGCGTTCCTTGAAGAAAATTTGCATACTTCTTCAGAAAATTCGATTGTTCAAATTCCTCATCGGAAGAATATGGCAGAAGGTAAGAAACCACAGAAAGGAGGAAAGAAGCCTGAGGTCATGACTGCTTTTGAGATCCCTGATGACATTTATAAGGACTATTGCACACCTGATGAAGCCTAGTTCGGCGAAGAGAACAAAAATCAGCGCAAGGTGTGCATACAGAGGATTGAAAGGAGATGGGCAAGAGAATGGAGGGAGTACAGATATGTAACTCCTAAGTACATGAAGAAATTCGCTCTAAATCCTCCATGCCCAAGAGCTCCATTGGCACCTGGCCAAGAAGCTGACCCCACCAGCATCAAGCGTGGTGAGGATTTTCCTGATGAATGGGCCAAGCGCCAAGCCAAGTTGGCTAGACAAGCCAAAGAAGCAGTGAGGAAACTTAATGAAGACTCTGCTGCTGCTGCTGCCACAAAGGCCTCTGACAAGCCTAGAAAATCAATGGCAAAAAGCCCGCTCACAAGCCAAGTGCTTCACCAATTGTGTCCTCACGGCCAAGTTCCTCAGCAATGCCCTCACGGCCAGAAACTTCAAAGCCCTCACGGCCAATTTCTTCAAAGCCCTCACGGCCAATTCCTCACACTGCTCCTTCTCCTCCAAAGTCCTCAGTTGCTCCGGCAAAGTCCTTAACACCTGTACATCTGGCCACATGCCAAAGAACTGCAGGCATCTCCATTGCCTCTGGTGTCTCAGCAAGTTCCTCAGCCGCTCCAAATTCTTCATCAAGCCCCACTCCGCTGAAGACAAAGGCCACTGCTGGACGAGGTCCTTGGACTAGTCCGAAGAAGAAACAGGTTGCCATCCATGTGCCATCTGACGATGAAGCTGATGATGATGAACTTGCAGAAATCATCAAAGACAGGCAAGAAAGAGCCGCCAGAGCCAAAGGCACAAATGTGCCACTGCTTTTGGATCCAAAGGTGATCCTCGACTACATTGATCTCTGGCACAAGGACCCAAACACTCCTATGCCTGATTTTCATTTGACTCCTGTCCAAAGTCATGTGCTGACCCATTTCATCAATGAAGAGAAATTGAAATTTGAGAAGGCCAGGCGGATCAAGAAGGCTCAGTTCAGGAAAGAGAAGTTCCTGAAGAACAATGTTGTCAAAATGACACCTGCTGAACTCCTCAAGATCCAGTCTGAGATCAAAACCCTCAGCGATAATTTCAATTCCTATTATGCTGATTGGCAAGGAGCCAAAGTCGGGTTTGTTAAACTGACTGAGAAGTTCACCAACATTGCAGCCCCATCGCAACAAGAAATTCTTCAAGCTGAAGCCTCTGCTCAGCAAACTGAAGAACATGCCAGCACCGCTGATGATTTTCCAGCTGCTAAAGAAAATTCTAGTTCCAGGGCTGATGACTCCATTCCAGCTGCTGAAGAAACTGCCAGGGCATCCACTAGTGGTGCGCCTGAAGAAAATGAAGAAGTCAGGCCATCTGCATCAGTTGGGCCTGAGGAAATACAGACAGATTCCTCAACTCCTCCTGCTCCTATGCCAACTCCTACCCTTCCATCTGCATCAGATGTGAGGAAGACCAAGGCTGCAGAGAAAGCTGCAGTGAAGAAAAGGAAAGCATCATCTGCTTCAGATTCTTCAGCTCCGAAGAAAATGAAGATTATGACCAGCTCAATTGAGAATCCAATAGATGATGTTCCGATTTCCACCATGCCATCAAAGGAGATTGTCACTTATGGTGAAGAATATGTGATCCCTAGTGGATCTGATGAAGAAAATCATTCTGCTGCTTCGTTAGAGCAGATTGATGAAGAAATTGAAGTGGATGCGATCTCTTCAACACCTACTGCTTCCTTGCCCATGCCTTAGTTCACAGCTGAAGAGGCTGGCATTGAAGAACTTGAAGATGAAGACATGGACATTGGATGCACCACGCCTGTGATGAATGATGACTTTTGGGAAAGTCAGCATCCCAATTCTCCATACTTCACCCCTCTACAGCAAATACCTCAGTCCCCTACACCAACTGTTCAATTGGGCTCTGAAGAAACTCATCCCACCTCATCTGTGCATGAAGAAATTCCAGCCACTAGTGCTGAAGAAACTGTTGCTGCTGATACCTTGAACATGCAGACTGCCACTGAAGAGGAACCAGAAATTCCTCAGCCTAAAGAACCGGAGATTGTGATTCCTGAGGTTGTGATGCAACTCACTGACACTCCTATGCCTAAGCCAAAGGATCCATTCTCAAAGAAGCAAAAGTTCAAGGCTGCTAATTTCTTCAACGAGCATGTGTTCTTCACTGACTACAATCCCTATGACTCTGCTCGCGTAAGGAAGAGGCGATTCTGGACTGCTAGTCAAGCAAACTTTTATTCCTCTGTGCTATTCAACAAAGACAAAGTCTTCGAGCATGCACACATTCCTCATGTGGACATGGAATCTCTGCCGTGCTTCGAGCCAGTCCTCAGTGTTCTACACGATGCTGGATTGCTGAATTTCTGCACTGACATTTGTGATTGGAATGAAGAACTCATTCTTCAATTCTTTGCAACGCTGCTGAAAGCACATTTGCTCCCTGGCTGGTTTTGGTAATTAATGACAACATACTTTGTGGTTGGACTAATGCTTTTATCAAGACTCCATTTTTGGTTTAGTGATCCAAGATCACATTGAGTCTATAGGAGAGCCAATACTATTAAAAGGGGGTGAGGTTATGTTGATGATCTGGTTGCTCAAGTGCTTAGTGATACATCTCCCAAACCATCAGCAATCTTTCATTCCAATATACACTCATAAGTAATCTCGGTCCCACCGATTCCATAAACTCAGTCACACCGAGATGAACCACCTCAGCCACAAAGCCAAACCCTAGAAATTTCAGATTTTCCGATTCCAAACTCGGTCTCACCGAAACTAGTGTTGCCAAGCTTCTGTAACCTTCTGTCATCATATCGGTGTCACCGAGATGATAAAGTCGGTCCCACCGAGATTGGCAAACCCTAGTCTTTGGAAGAATCGGACTCACCGAGATTGTATTTTCGGTCCCACCGAAAATCCCAACGTTCACAAGATTTGAACTTTCGGTCTCACCGAGTTGTCAACTTCGGTCTGACCGAGATTGGTCAAATGTGTGTAACAGTTGGATTTTGTGTGGAGGCTATAAATACCCCTCCACCTCCTCTTCATTCGTGGAGAGAGCCATCAGAAAGAACTACCACTCCTACCTTACATTTCTGAGAAGAAAACTACCTACCCTTGTGTGAGATCAAGTTGCTTCACTCCCACCATATGAAACTTGATTTCTAGCCTTCCCAAGTTGCTTTCCACTCAATCCTTTCTTCCACAACAGCCAAATCAGTGAGGAGAGTTGAGTGTTGGGGAGATTATCATTTGAAGCACAAGAGCAAGGAGTTCATCATCATCAACACCATCTATTACCTTTTGGAGGGTGGTGCCTCCTAGATTGGTTAGGTGTCGCTTGGGAGCCTCCGTCAAGATGTGGAGTTGAACCAAGAAGTTTGTAAGGGCAAGGAGATCGCCTACTTCGTGAAGATCTACCCCGAGTAAGGCTAGTCCTCCGTGGGCGTATGCCATGATGGCATAGACAAGGTTGCTTCTTCGTGGACCCTTCGTGGGTGGAGCCATCCGTGGACTCTCGCAACCGTTACCCTCCGTGGGTTGAAGTCTCCATCAACGTGGATTGACGATAGCACCACCTATCGGAACCACGAGAAAAATCTCCGTGTCTCCAAGCTGCGTTTGATCTTCTCCACCTCTCTTTACTTCATGTGCAATTTACTTTCCGCTGCCCATACTCTAGAATTGCATGTGTAGTAAGCTGCTTGACTTGTGTGATATGCAAAATCTGCCAAAAACTTGTCTTTGTCAAAAGGCATAATTTTTATCTTGTCGAGTAGTCTAATCACCCCCCTCTAGACACTCTCACCTTCAACGATCCTACAATTGGTATCAGAGCTTTGGTCTTCATTGCTTTGGTTTGCACACCATTGGAGGAAGATGGGCGTGTCTCACGTTTGGGAGTGTTAGCCATAGAGTGCCTATTCTTGATGGAGTGTCCTATAACTCGTGGAGGATTGAAATGCTTATTATCTTTAAGATGTATAACTTGCATAAATATGTTGAATCCCCATATGTGCCTCCATTTGACCCTTGCACCCTACCATGGATGAAGAGCTTGATTTGCTTCGTAATCTTAGGCTGTAAATCTTATCATTAGAGGTTTGCCCGATAACTTGCTTGAGCTTGTCACAAACTTTGAGTGCGCCTATGCTATATGGAAGTTTTTGGAAGAACTTTATCCGGACTACTCTTTGAGAGGTCTTGATGAAATTCTGTACAAGACTATTGAATTTGATATGATGCGCCCCAATGATCCCAACTTTGACAAATGCTTCTTTGAGCTTCGTGATCTTATGAAAAAGAAGGGTGATCCCGGACTTATCAATGTTCTAATTAGAAATGCTCTTGTGTTGCATTCCGATGATTATTGTCACATTGACAAAACTAATGCAAGTTGCTGTCAAATTGACCTAGGAGTTGATGATGAACAATCTATGGGTCAATATGATGATGAGCATGAGCATGATGACGATTACTCTGATTCGGAAACCGAGCTAGACAAGATCATGAAGAGTCTCAATCTTATGGCAAATCTGAGAGACTACATATCCGGTGGAAAAGAGTGGATTCTTGATAGTGGATGCACCGATCACATGACCGGAGACAAAGACATGTTTGGAGAGCTTGCAAAGAACGATGGTCCACGCAAGTATGTGACTTTTGGAGACAACTCCAAGGGTAAGGTACTTGGCCTTGGTAAGGTGGCCATATCTCATGATAGCTCTATTCAAAATGTCATGCTTGTTGAATCACTTGGATACAATTTACTTTCCGTGTCTAGATTAGCTGACTTTCGATTCAATGTGCTATTCATCAAGTAGATTGCCAAGTCTTTCGTCGTGACAATCATAACATGGTTTTTACCGGCATCCGTAGAGGTGATCTATATATTGTTGATTTCACTAAGAAAGCTCAACCTAGAACTTGCTTCATTGCTAAATCTGCTAAAGGTTGGTTATGGCATAGAAGGCTTGGACATGTTGGTATGCGTAATCTAGACAAGCTAATCAAAGGTGATCATATTCTTGGTGTTAAAGATGTTCTCTTTGACAAAGATAGACTTTGTAGTGCTTGTCAGGCAGGAAAACAAGTAGGTGGAAGTCATCTCGTGAAGAACATCATGACCACAAGGAGACCGCTTGAGCTTCTTCATATGGATCTCTTCGGTCCCAATGCTTACAAAAGCCTTGGTGGTAACTCCTTTGGTCTAGTTATAGTTGATGATTATTCCAGATTTACGTGGGTATTTTTCCTTGATGACAAATCGCAAGTTCAGAGAATCTTCAAAACCTTTGCCAGAAAGGCCCAAAATCAATTTGAGGTGAAGATCAAGAAAGTTCGGAGTGACAATGGAACGGAGTTCAAGAACGCCCATGTGGACTCTTTTCTCGATGAGGAAGGGATTCTACATGAGTTCTCGGCTACGTACACACCTCAACAAAATGGAGTTGTTGAGAGGAAGAACGATGCTTGATGAATACAAGACACCTAAGCACTTTTGGGGAGAAGCCGTCGAGACAGCTTGTCATGCTATCAACAGGCTTTATCTTCATAAGCTTCTCGGCAAGACTTCATACGAGCTCCTCACCGGTAACAAACCCCAAGTGGGATACTTTCGTGTCTTTGGTTCAAAATGCTATATCCTTGATAAGCATCGTCGGTCTAAATTTGCTCCTAAAACTCATGAAGGCTTTTTCCTCGGTTATGGATCAAACTCCCACACCTACCGTGTCTACAATAATTTCACCCGAAAGGTTGAAGAGACGGTAGATGTGAAGTTTGATGAATCTAATGGCTCATAAGTAGAGCAAATGCCTATTGATGTAGGAGACAAGGACCCATCGGAAGCCATTCAAGATTTATCTATTGGAAAGATCCGTCCCATGGAAGTGAAGGAGAGTACCTCATCTACATATGTGGAGCCCCCTACCTCACGGCAAGATGAACCTCAAGTCAACATGGAGGCTTCCACAAGTGGAACTCACCAAGATGAGGAAGTGCAACAAGAAGATCCACCACAACCTCCTTCTCTACCACCTCAAGACAACACCAACAACAATGAAGAAGAAGAGGAAGATGAGGATGATGAGGAAGCTCAACCACAACCACAACAAAAGCTATCCCGAGTCCGAGCAAGAGTCAAGAAGAATCATCCCGTGGAACAAATGATGAACGACATCGACTCCGGGAGAATTACTCGCTCTAAAACTCGCTTAGCTAACTTTTGTGAGCATTACTCATTTATCTCTAGTCTTGAACCTATGATGGTAGAAGAAGCACTTGAAGACCCGGATTGGGTGAAAGCTATGCATGAAGAGCTTCACAACTTCGAGAGGAACAATGTATGGACTTTGGTAGAGAAGCCCAAGGATGATCAAAACATCATTGGAACCAAATGGGTGTTTCGGAACAAGCAAGATGAAGATGGACAAGTCATCCGCAACAAGGCTCGTCTCGTAGCTCAAGGTTACACACAAGTCGAAGGTATGGACTATGGTGAGACCTATGCCCCCGTTGCTAGACTTGAGTCCATTCGCATTCTTCTTGCTTATGCCAACCACCATGATATTACTCTCTATCAAATGGACATTAAAAGTGCTTTCCTAAATGGTGAAATTGAGGAGGAAGTATTTGTGAAACAACCTCCCGGATTTGTGAATCCCAAAAAGCCTAATCATGTTACAAGTTGCACAAAGCTCTTTATGGTCTTAAACAAGCTCCTAGAGCTTGGTACAAATGCTTGACTAGCTTTCTTCTTGAAAAAGGCTTTGAGATTGGCAAAATAGACTCAACGCTATTCACGAAAAGGGTTGATGGTGAACTATTTGTGTGCCAAATATATGTTGATGATATTATCTTTGGTTCAACTAACCCTCATTTTAGCGAGAAGTTTGGAAAGCTCATGTCGGAGAAGTATGAGATGTCCATGATGAGTGAACTCAAATTCTTCCTTGGGTTGCAAATCAAGCAATCTAAGGAGGGTACCTTTGTCTCACAAACAAAGTACACCAAGGATCTCTTCAAGAAGTTCAACATGCAAGAAAGCAAAGGTATGAGAACCCCATGCCTACTAGTGGACATAATGACTTGACTAAAGATGGAGAACCTGTTGATCAAAAGGTTTACCGATCCATGATTGGTTCTCTACTATATCTCTGTGCTTCTCGTCCTGACATAATGTTGAGTGTATGCAAGTGTGCTCGATATCAAGCAGCCCCTAAAGAATGTCATCTTAAAGCTGTTAAAAGAATTGTGAGATATTTGATACACACACCTAACCACTACTAGGGAAAAGCCTAGCAGCAGCGCGGGTTTGGGCACCCTCGATGGCGGGTACCGCGCTACTAATAAGCGCTTAGACTAACGTGTAGCGATGGCGTGTTGACACACGCTACTGCTACACACGAATTGCTGTAGCGCGGTTTTGGGAAGGGCGCTACTGGTATTAGCTGCAGCGCTGTTTGGTTACAAGCGCTACTGGTAAGCCGGCGCTACTGCTAAATCCCCCCCTCGCTACTACTAGTTTTATTAGTTTTTTTCCCTGCAGATTTGTTTTTTATTTGTTTTGCATTTGAATAGGCTTTATACAATAATCTTTAGCATATCATCCACATACAAATGAAAGCATATACATACAATTAGTCTCATCAAATCATGTCATCATCATAATCATCATCCAACACAAAGTGGTCTCGATCTCGTCATCAATCTCGAAAATAGCGATACAAGTCTCGATTACTTGCAAATACATCGTCATCCATCTAAACAATGATATACATGAGAATAGCTATCACTTTGAGTACATGAGTTCAGTATCCCTCTCTCGCATTAGCGTGAACCTAAACTAAATCTTTGCGTGTCGCTCGAAACCGAAAACCGGTACACCTAGGCCTTTCACTCCGGCCACTTGTCGTATATATACTCCCGGAGTAGCACTTCTTAGCCATTTATGATCTATGCACCTGCATCGTCACATGAGTCGATGATATGCAACATATATAGTTGAGCAACACAAAGAGACAGATTTGGCAAAAATAGAAACAACATATCATAAGCATAAATAACAAAGTTCATCGTACCCAAATGACCTAACTAGAGTGATTTTAAGCTAGTCGAGGAGGACGGTTTAATTACATCACAAATAAAGTTTCACCGTGCATAACTCAAAGTTTTGTCATAAAAGAAACTATGGACTAAGCGGACACATTGTCATATATCGACAATCACTCCAAAGCATGTCGTGCCATCCATCCAAGTCGGGAGATAGTCATCGAGCTTTGTGAAAGGCTTCATGTCGAGACGCCGAGAGGCTATCCATGTTCGGACGTCTTCCGCGACATTTGTCCTTCGCATGGAACATCCCTGTTTTTCCGGCGACCTCATTCATGATGATTTGGGCAAGTTCGCTGGATGTTATAGAACTCAGCTCGAAGTCGATGATCCTCGATATCTCCTATGTCCTTTGCCCATTGCAGAATATGGGTATCGCTAGATCTAGGTGCCATGTGAAGGTTACGGTGATCCCGTCGGTACTCCAAAGCATGTGGTGTAGGACATAGAATCCATCATTAAGAGAATCGTTCGGTTCTTTGGATGCAGCGAAGTCGGTCTTATGGCTGAAGGCGTGCTGCCGCCCATTTTCTTCTTGTCCCTAACATCTCCACCCCTTGCTTGGTAGTAAAACATAGCACCGTCGAGAACATCTTTGATGTGGGTGTAATCCTTTTGTGAATGTTCTTGACGAGTCCAAGTAAAGAGCGTGGGAGAATCGGGGTAGAGGATGATGAGGACGGCGCGCGCCATACCCAAGCATAAAATAAGTACACCTCAAATTAATTAGCCTCCACCGTGCAAATGAATTATTGAAATCGAAGGAAGGATAGCAGCGCGGATGACTTACACAGGATGATAAGGCACGAGAATCGCCTCCTTGTCCTTATTGGCGAGCATGAAACTGGCGATGTAATCCCTCGCGTATTCACGATGCTGTGCACAGACTCCCAAGAAGGCCTCGTGCATGTAGTACGGGTCAGCGACACGGATATGAGCTATCTGCTCAACCCCAATGATGTAGCTCATGTGCAAGGCATAAAGGCGGACAAAAGTAAAATCCAGCTTCTTCACGTGAAACATGTCGAATATGTAATCGAATCGGAGGAAGAACTTATCCGCGGGAAGCCATTGACGCACGACATTTGCTGCGGAACATTAACCACGTAGAGTGGGTATCCCGGATCTTCGGCGATGAGGCCTTTCTCTACCCGCAGCACATCGTCATGAAGTCTCCTCGGATCGCCGAATCTGGCCCGTGGCGCTGTTTGGTAGGATTGGTTTACGGGGATATGCCATTTATCCGCATCGGGATATCTACGGTCCGGCGAGGCTCTTGAGGTGGCTGGATCATAGAATCAGCTTTTTGCCTTTCCTCGCTCTCTTCCTAGGCTTCTTTACCACGGATGGTCGTCAATAACGCGTTGAGGCGGTAATTGAGCAGCGACTCATGATGCTCAAACCGAGGAGGCGCGGTATAGACATCTTGTTCAGCGCCATCGTCATCCTCATCCTCATCCATGGCGGCGTCATCAGCCTCTAATGGAGCCACCTGCTTACCCGTCCGCTATCACCCAACCCGACACCCGACGCTAATTGGGTAGGTGGGGTGTTGATGTTCATACCTTCTTTGAGGCTGCGTGCTCGTGGGTGTGCTCGGCCGCCTCAAGCAAGCGACTCTTTGGCCACAACAGGACCCACCCATTGCAACAATCACCAAGCCGCCGCGGGGTCTCGTCGTCATCCCCAAGTAGTATTAGAGGAGGCAAATTCTCGTGGCCCGGTTTGACACTGGCCACGGAAACCTTGAAGACATTCGGGGGTATCGGCCGGCTGTGGAACAATGGTTCCTTCGGCTCCATTATCGTCCCCTTCCCCACGTCCACCTTACATTCGCCGATGGTGTACAATATGGTGCACGGGTTTCGTCGACCTGCAAATAAAAGTCTGCGACGTGAGACATCCGAAAGGCAACGCAGCGGGATTATACATTTATATTGAAGGGGCGGTGTGGAAGATACCGTGAGGCGTCGAGCTCAGCTAAAGAGGAGGCACCACCGAGCACGTCTGGTGCGGCGGTAGTCTTGGTGGCGGTCTTGGGAGCAGTGCGGGGAGCAGTGCGGGAGCAGTCTGCGGGGAGCAGTCGCGGGGAGCGGTGCGGGAGCATGTGCTGCCAAGAAGTCAGCAAGGGAAAGTCCTCTGCATTTTTTTGGATTTTCCTTGTCCAAATGTGAGCGCCCGTCACCAAGGAAGTAGATAAATCTGCAACCGCTTTGTTTTGCGGCAGCTATCGCTATTCGATTATGCGAGATGATTTCTTCTCAACCGCAATCTCAACCTTCTTGTCGATGCTTTCTTCAGTTAACCTCCATCTTTCCTTTCTCTTCTCCGTGGTCTCACGGTAGTACTTCTTCCACGTGGCGCCGTCTCCGACACCGTGCACGCGTCCATACGACGGTCTAGTATCCACCGGTTGTCGTTTCAATATGTTCAACGCCCGGTTGAATGGAGTGTCCCACTTGGGCCTCGCCAATGCCTCAGACGGCGAGTCGCTTTCGGCCGCAATCCGGTGTTGCTCTCTCTGCAAAAGGCACAAGGATCGTTTACAAATATGACTAACGTGTGCAGTCGAATTGATCAGAAACTAAAATTACCAGTAGTCTCATGAACTCCGTAATGACCGGTGTTGTCTCATAAACCTTCTTGATGGGTCCCAGCGGTGGCGGGCCCTTAGGGCGTCACGCTCTGCGGGGCGGTGAAATCCGCCAAAGTGCAGGATGCCCGGACTCATGGCTTCGCGTCCTCCTTGGCCCATTTGGACCTCTTTCCGCCGTAACCACGGCTTCCGAGTGGTGGGTCCCAATGTTCCTCTTTGAAGCCCCTTAATGTACTTAGACTTTTCTTTGGCAGCTTCGGCCTCGCAAGCCTCCTTGAATATTTGAAACTGCTCTTCCGTGATTGTCGGACTTTCCTTTACAATCTCGGAGTAGGGTTCCCCGTCGTTGATCTTTGCTTTCACTTGATTTTTCCAGCGCCAACGCGTTGCTAAACTTGGTCATGGCGTGTTTGTTTATCTTCTTCATTGCGGGTCATTATGCGGATCTTCATAATCCTTCTCATTCCGCCGGGAACAAGAATATCTGGTGAAACTTCTTTAGGAGGGAGCTCCTCATATTTTCTATCTTCTTTAGATTCTCATCGTTGATGGTGGTGGTTGTCCGTATGATGCAGCCTATTTGATTGCCGTCGCCTTGCTGCTTCTTCCTCGGGCGCCTTTGGCTCAAAATTGCCGTTGTCCACCTCCGTGACCACCAGTCTAGTAGTCCTGAGTTTGTTAGGAAGCCGTTGCCTCTTCGCTTTCGGTGCTACACGGATCCGCTCCCGAGGCAGCACCGGTCTCGGCGCCGGTCTCGATGCGGTCTGAATCTCAGCGCGGTGTCGATCGAGCACCGTCTGCGTGTCGGTCTCGACCGATCTCGTGTGTCGGTCTCGATCCCGATGCGGGCCCAGCAACAACATCTGTTGATCGTCGGTAAAGCTAAAAATTAAATGCGCCGCCCGGTAGAGCGTCGTCATAATCACCGAACCCTGTCCTTCATCGTTGCTAGCCATGTTTCCTATGATTAAATCTAGTCAATTAATTCTAGACCTAATAAAATGAATAATGACATAAAAAGGACTATTTTTTGCAGGAATGTTGACTCCTTCTTGGTGCGGCAAATCCGGGCACTCGATATGTCCTAGTTTGTAGCACAAGTCATGCGAAATTCACGGAAATTTCGGCATGACCTTTGCTAAAAAGTGGACAAATCGAGAACCTGAAATTGCGGAACAGAAATGAATCAACATTCCGGCAAAACATAGGCCACTCAGCATCATTCACAGAAACAACAAAGCCACCACTTGGGCACAATCGAACAACTTCAATGAAAAGATATGACATGACCACTTCAATGAAAAATAAAATTTGCCTAAATTCTTTTCCTTGAAAAATAGTGGTCTTTTGAAAAATCAAAAACCTTTGCCAATCTACTTAACCTAGCTTCTTAATCCAACGAACCTAATTAACCTACCTATTTAACCTAGTTGGTTAATCTTGTTTACCTAGATAATTAACCTAATTAAACTAGTTAGCATAGCTAGTTCTCTGTCAAAGCCTAAAATAAATTTCTGCACTAATTAACAGGATAATTAACCTAATTAAACTAGTTAACCTGACTAGTTCTCTGTCATAGCCCTAACTAAGTTTTTGCACTAACCTAGATAATTAACCTAATTAAACTAGTTAACCTAACTACTTCTCTATCAATGCCCTAACTAAATTTTTGCCCTAAAACCTAGATAATTAACCTAATTAAAAACTAGCTAACCTATGCATGAGAGAGAGGAGGGATGGGGGCTTACAGATGATGGCTCCGGTGGTGGCGACGGAGGTAGTGTGGTGGCGAGGGAGGCAGAGGCGTCTCCGGTGACAGCGAGGAGGCAGGCGTCTCCGAGGCGGCGAGAAGGTGGCGTCGGCAGCGGCTCGGTGGCGTTAGCGAGCAGCAGCTCCGTGGCGTTAGGCGGCTCGGTGTCGTCGGCGGTGCACGGCTCTGGTGGCGTAGCGTCGTCGGCGGCGAGGTGTGGGGCGACGAATCGGGAGACGGCAATGGCTGGGGGGTTTGAGGATTGGGGAAGTGGTGGCGGGGGAAGCGGTTTTTGGCTATGTCAAACTTAAGCGGTAGCGTTTGCAAAAGCAGCGCTATAGCTAAGTTAGCTATAGCGCTTTCACCAAAACGCTGCTGCTATAGCTAATTTCCTATTCATTTCTATAGCGGGGGTCTAGGGCACGCGCTGCAGCTACGTTAGCTATAGTGCGCCTTACAAACAAACGCTGCTGCTATGCCTTCCTCCGATTTTTCACTTTTTCGTTTATTTTGCTTTACATTTTATTTTTCCCTTTCTCCTTTTTCTATTTCTTTCATTTTCATTTAAATTTCTATTTGTTTATCATCTTATTTTATTTTTGTTAGTAGTAGCGCTCTTGACGAACGCAGCGCTAAGCTGTGATGTAGCGAGAGCGCGTTCCTCTAAGATCGCTATCGCTATGCGTAGCCTAACATTCTACCAATGGGAATTTTAGTAGTAGCGCTTTTTGGTCAACAGCGCCATTGCTAAGTTTAATGCCTCAGTAGCGGTTTCTAGTAGCTCGCTACTGCTAAATAGCACTAGCGCTGTTTTTTGAACCGTGCTGCTGCTAAGATTCTGTGTATAGCCTTTTCCCTAGTAGTGAACTTTGGCATTTGGTATCCTAAGAGGGCCTCTTTCGATCTTGTTGGCTATTCCGACTCGGACTATGAGGGAGACAGGGTTGATAGAAAGTCAACTTCGGGTACGTGTCAATTCCTTGGTCGATCCCTTGTATCTTGGTCCTCCAAGAAACAAAATTCGGTATCTTTATCCACTGCCGAAGCAGAATATATAGCTGCTGGTTCATGTTGTGCTCAATTACTATGGATGACACAAACGCTTAAGGATTATGGGATACATGCGAGACATGTTCCCTTGCTTTGTGACAATGAGAGTGCGATTAAGATTGGACACAATCTGTGCAACACTCTCGTCATTGAAACATATTGAAGTTCGTCACCATTTTATTCGTGATCACATTGCCAAGGGTGACATCAATCTTAAGCATGTTCGAACTGATAAACAACTTGCTGATATCTTTACAAAACCTCTTGATGAGAAAGTGTTTTGTCGCTTGAGGAGTGAGTTGAACATCATTGATGCTTCAAACTTGGAGTGAAAACTCCATTGATGCATGCAAGGCATGAGCCTACTTGACTAATCCTTGATATTTCTATTATGATGATGATCATATGTCTTGGACACATTTGCCCCCTTGTATTGCATCTAACTCTTTGCAGGTACTTGGATGATCTACATTCCACAAGATTACCACACACTCAAATCTTGAGTAATCTTGTCATTGACCAAGTATCTAGCCCTTTGGGATGTTGAGTTCAAGGAACAAAATTCCACATATCCTTTTTGACACCTTATACATCTAGTATTTCACTCTTGTCATCTTGGATATTCTTGAGTATTTCCTTGCTTGCCTAACCCATGTAGGAAGATGAACTACACAATTGGAAATGGTGCTCCAACTTCACATTCTATGAGCATCTACATCAAGTTCACCTACATGAGTAAAGCAACAACAAGCCCAAGGTATGTTCTTCACATCTTGAAGGAGCTTTGCTCAAAGTCATGAGTACAAGCAGCTTCATAAGATGTGATCACATCAAATGCTTAATCGAAAAATGGCAACCCCATTTTGAGCTTAAATGATGAGTATGACCTATGATCAAATGTTCTCATTTGACTCCTAAGTCAATATACTCAAACATAAGTGACCTTGTCGCCGACCCCTATCTAGATGAAGTATATATGTTTTGGAGTTTTTCTATTTTCTCTTATGTTTTCTCATTATGTTTTCATTTAAAAAAAAACTTCATCTAGCAATCTTTTTCATTTCTATTTCTTCTGTTTTTGTGAATATCTTTTTGGCTCTGATCAATTCCTTGCAAATCATTTCCAAATTCATTGCAAATCTTTTGAAACATTCCTTGCAAAGTGAGCTGAATTATTTCTATATTTCCTTGGAATTAAACTCGGCGTCACCGATTTAAATACTTCGGTCTGACCGAAAAGGATCTGCCCTAAGTCTCTGACTTTCGGACTCACCGATCCATATCAATTCGTGTCACCGATTTACATTCACCAGGATATCATCTTCGCAGCTCAACTCAATGATTCTTAATGCATGTTTCTTATTGCCTGTTGTGATTCTTCAGATCCCACTTCTTTCCATCTTTCCTAGCCTTCCTAGTTTGCTGTCCTTTTCGCACTTGATGTCAAAGGGGAGAAGATTTAGGGGGAGGGGGAGTTAAGGGGAGAAGAGAAGATTTAGGAGAAGAAGAGCAATCTTACCTTAAGGGGGAGAGAATCACATCAAAGCTTTGCCGTGTTCCACATTGGATATTACTTTTGGCATCATTCTTTTGATTTTGCTTTCATTGCTCTCACAATTGATATCTTATGGAAAGCAAAATCTCTCTGAGTTCATTGAAAATCTTTTAATTTTGGGAGACATGTTTGTTGATTCAAGCTTGTGCTCAATATGAGACACTCTTTACACATGTCATCCTGGCTTGGTACTCTTGATGTTCTTCTGTTGGTTGAAGAAATACTCTTGTGTTATCTAACCTTGTTTTCCCAAGTTTTATTTCTTCAAGTACAATGCCAAGGAACCTCAAGGTAAGTATATGCATCCTGAGAATGTGCATGATGGTGACTTGCTTGTGAATACTTGTTTGCAAGAAATCACCATGCACATATGCATTATCACTTACTTCCTTTCATCTGCTCTGATGCATATAGCCAAGCTGCATGTAGCACATCTTGCTTTTTCTCTCTTGTGTGCTTGTGGTAGTCCAAAACCATAATCTATGAAAATCTTGCACACTTGTAGGGGGAGCCTGTGGACTACATGTTTGTCAAAGCTTTAGTGATAATTCTGTCTTTCTTTTAGTAAGCTTTGATGTCTTGTTTTGTGTGTTGCCATCAATTACCAAAAAGGGGGAGATTGAAAGCACATTTGCTCCCTGGGTGGTTTTGGTAATTAATGACAACATACTTTGTGGTTGGACTAATGCTTTTATCAAGTATGTTTCAGGAAGGTCAATCACTTTGGCATGGCAAAAGGACTGGAGAGGTGGACCCCTCAAAATGCTAAGGCAAGCATTGGCAAAAGCTCAAGACTCCATTTTTGGTTTAGTGATCCAAGATCACATTGAGTCTATAGGAGAGCCAATACTATTAAAAGGGGATGAGGTTATGTTGATGATCTGGTTGCTCAAGTGCTTAGTGATACATCTCCCAAACCATCAGCAATCTTTCATTCCAATATACACTCATAAGTAATCTCGGTCCCACCGATTCCATAAACTCAGTCACACCGAGATCAACCACCTTAGCCACAAAGCCAAACCCTAGAAATTTCGGATTTTCCGATTCCAAACTCGGTCTCACCGAAACTAGTGTTGCCAAGCTTCTGTAACCTTCTGTCATCATATCGGTGTCACCGAGATGATAAAGTCGGTCCCACCGAGATTGGCAAACCCTAGTCTTTGGAAGAATCGGACTCACCGAGATTGTATTTTCGGTCCCACGGAAAATCCCAACGTTCACAAGATTTGAACTTTCGGTCTCACCGAGTTGTCAACTTTGGTCTGACCAAGATTGGTCAAATGTGTGTAACGGTTGGATTTTTTGTGGAGGCTATAAATACCCCTCCACCTCCTCTTCATTCGTGGAGAGATCCATCAGAAAGAACTACCACTCCTACCTTACATTTCTGAGAAGAAAACTACCTACCCTTGTGTTGAGATCAAGTTGCTTCACTCCCACCATATGAAACTTGATTTCTAGCCTTCCCAAGTTGCTTTCCACTCAATCCTTTCTTCCACAACAGCCAAATCAGTGAGGAGAGTTGAGTGTTGGGGAGATTATCATTTGAAGCACAAGAGCAAGGAGTTCATCATCATCAACACCATCTATTACCTTTTGGAGGGTGGTGCCTCCTAGATTGGTTAGGTGTCGCTTGGGAGCCTCCGTCAAGATGTGGAGTTGAACCAAGAAGTTTGTAAGGGCAAGGAGATCGCCTACTTCGTGAAGATCTACCCCGAGTAAGGCTAGTCCTCCGTGGGCGTATGCCATGATGGCATAGAAAGGTTGCTTCTTCGTGGACCCTTCGTGGGTGGAGCCTCCGTGGACTCTCATGGCCGTTACCCTCCGTGGGTTGAAGTCTCCATCAACGTGGATTGACGATAGCACCACCTATCGGAACCACGAGAAAAATCTCCGTGTCTCCAAACTGCGTTTGATCTTCTCCACCTCTCTTTACTTCATGTGCAATTTACTTTCCGCTGCCCATACTCTAGAATTGCATGTGTAGTAAGCTGCTTGACTTGTGTGATATGCAAAATCTGCCAAAAACTTGTCTTTGTCAAAAGGCATAATTTTTATCTTGTCGAGTAGTATAATCACCCCCCTCTAGACACTCTCACCTTCAACGATCCTACAGCTGCACATCACAGGAAATTCTGAAGATGTGAACACTTGGGTGCCGGACTGGATGTCTGAAAATACTCACTACAAGGCACCAGCAACTGAATTACTTCGTGTCCTCCCACTCAGTCCTCCCCTTGATTGTGCTTGTTGCATCTACAATGAACCTGAGCTTGCAAATCACTACATGCAAGTGCTGATGAAGCCTTTGAAGCCAGGGCAGGCCCCACGAACCAAATTCCTCGTCAAGGAATTGCTATATGTGCCTCGGACTGTCTCTCGCATTCTGACGAAGACAATGAGTCCTATCAAAGGCCACGACTCAAATGATGAAGAAGTCGTTGGCATCATGAAGAATATGCTTTTCAATATCATTCATGGCGTTCCCGTAAACTTCCACGATTTCTTCATGAGGACTCTGGCAAATATTGCTATGTCACCATTTGAGCTGAAGCGTTATGCACCATGGATTATGAGATTCATCAGGACAAGGTCTTCACTCAACTACAAGGCTGGTACTCTGAACCATGGCAGTTTCTAGCCTCCAATTGAAGTCCTCAAATGGACATTTTCCTCAGCTGATGACAAAGGCAAGGCAACTGCTGTGATAGATGAAGGCATTCGTCCATTGGATGGTCAATTTCGCAAGGCTGCATCCTACTCCACCAATGATGACTCGCCACAATGATTACGCCGCCAACACCTCTCGCCAAGCAAATTCCTCAAGCCCACAGCACCTGTGGTGATGACGATCGTGAGTTACTCCTCAGCCTTCATCAGAAAGTTGATCGCAATCATAAATGGGTCAAGCGTCAGTTTGGTTCAATTCTTCACAACATGACCTCAACCCACAATGCAGTGAAGAAAAACCAATACTACCTCCATGAAACCTTCAACCGTACCTGGGCTGTTCTATCTCATATCTACAGCGCAGAAGATCTGAAGAGCATGGGTCTCAAGAAAGAATTTGACTGGTCTGCACCTCCACCGAAGAAATTCAAGAAGGTCAAGATACCTTCCTTGGAAGCCAGCTCCTATTCTTCATCGCGCGCCACTGATGAAAATGAAGACTTGGACGACACTGCAGCAGGCCCTACTACGACAACCAACCCCGACAACGCTGGCGCTCTTCCTTCAACTTTAACTTCTTCAGGGGCGTTAGTCCTTAGTTTCGACCCTTTTGTTCATTCGATGACAAAGGGGGAGGAATCTGAGTTAGTCTTCAAGCGGGTCTATTACATGGGCGTTTTTTTTTTGCTAAGTTACAACTCTCGTTCTTCTGAAACTTTTATTGGATCGAGTTGTAATCTTAAACCGATGGTGCTCTGATACTTCTGATGCACAGTGCTCTGATGCTTTTGATGCGTTATTCTGCATGCTTGTTCCTTGTTAATATTATTGCACGCATGTTGAATCTCTTCAGGCACCATATTTCATCATGCATTTCAAATTCTTCATATTATATGTCAAATGCATGTATGAATTACAAGATATAGGGGGAGATCTCCATGATTCAACTCTTCAAGTGTGCATTGCTTCAAAAGCAAATTCCTCACTATGCACATCTTCAGGGGGAGTTCTTCTATATGTTGCAATCAAATTCCTCAATTTTAGTACTTACACTTCATATGTTTATCCCCGTTGAAAACTTAACCTATATTGTCATCAATCACCAAAAAGGGGGAGATTGTAAGTGCATCTATTGCCCCTTAGTGACTTTGGTGTATTGAAGACTTATAGGTTAAGGGACTAATGTGCTTATGAGTGTACACAGGTCTATAAGTCTATGAGGAGTTTGATATTTACAGAGAAAGTCGACCCCTAAAAATGACTATCTTTGACTGAAGATTTTGGTATTCCTGAAGACTTTCATGAAGACTTTGAAAGTGAAGAAATTGGTGTGTCCATGAAGACTTGATATTCATGCGAGGAATATGAAGCTTGAAGACTTTCGTTTTCATAGTTTTGTATTTCTCTTTCTTGAGTCATAGGAAACACCGTACTATTAAAGGGGGTCGAGGAAATACTAAGAAAAATTTCCATGTGATGCTCAACTCAAAATCCTACACCTACCAATCCCTTCGAGTGAAGCCATTGGAAATCTCATACAGTTCATCAATTTCTTGATGGATGAGACGAAGTTCTTCCGTCGTTGAGAATTTTTTCTCGACCGAGGAGTTAAGAATTAGCCAGTCTTGGATTGCCTACACAGTGAGGAACATGATAGCCCCGAGGAATTTGAGAGTCAAATTTCGACCGTTCTTGTCTTCTTGCCAGCTGTCCCAAATATCTTATCCACCTAACGGTCATATCATTGAAGGGTATTTATGTCTTATCATGTCGGGCTGCTCCCTAGGCTATAAATAGCCGCCCCCTACAACCACTAGCTGGTTGGCTGCTCCGAGAGAAACTGACACTTGTCATTTGAGAGCAACCCATCCTCCGAGGACTTTGAGCGAAAATCATCGAGTGAGGAAAATCCAAACCCAAAGTGATTGAGCGTCACTAAAGGGATTGATCCTGCGTGGATCCGACGCTTGTTACCTTTGAAGACTGTGCTTCTTCCAGACGGTTAGGCGTCATGGTCTAGAGCATCCAAGAGGAATTGTGGATCGCCGAGTGACCAAAGTCTATGAAGGTTTGGAAGTCACCTGAAGACTTACCACGAGTGATTGGACGAGGTCTGTGTGACCTTAGTTCAAGGAGAATACGGTGAGGACTTGGTGTCCTGAGATGCGTGCTCAGCGACTGGGTGTCCGGGACTGTGTGTCCTCGAGTTTAAATACTCAGCCGCTCCAACTAGACGTACAACTGAGACAACAGTTGGAACTGGTCTACCAAATCATTGTCTTCACCAACCCTACTGGTTCTATTCCCTCAACTCTTTCATTTCCTCATTACTGTGTTGAGTGTTTGTTAATATCTGTGTTTGAAGACTTTGACTGAAGACTTTCTCAATTTCCTCGGTTCAATTTCTTCAGTCTGTTTGTCTTCATCTTGTGTTATCCTGTGTTTACGCTTTCTGTACTCTGTGATTGTCTTCATTTCATCATGTTGACTATGTGTGTATTCTGTTATGCTTACTTCTGAGTACTTATTCTGCTGCAAGTAGTTCTTCGCTAAGGAATTTCCTCATCGGCAAATTCCTCAGTGAAGAATTCATAAAAATCGCCTATTCCGGTATACTACGTATCCACTGTCCTCACTCCATGCAAGTCACGGTACCCAAATTATCAATATATAGCATACGCGGTCTTCATGGCATCCCGGAAACTTCGACACTACTTTCAAGAGTGTTCAATCACGGTGGTCTCCGAAGTACCAGTCAACGCATAAATAACCGTGATGCCACATGCCGGATTGCTAAGTGGGCTGTCGAGCTCCTCCCGTTCGACATCACATAGAAACCACGGTGAGCCATTAAGTCGCAAGTACTGGCTGACTTCGTCGCCAAATGGACAGAAGCCAAACTCCCTAAAGAGTACAGCGTGTACTCCAACTGGATCATGCACTTTGACGGCTCTAAGATGCTGGCTGGTCTGGGGGCAGGCGTTGTCCTGACATCCCCCAGCAGAGATACAGTCCAATACATACTCCAATTACTATACACAGACTCCAACAATGCAACCGAATACGAGGCTCTGTTGCATGGTCTTCGGATGGCAGTCTCCATGGGCATTCAATGCCTAGAACTGCGTGGGGACTCGAACCTCGCAATATCTCAAATAAATGGAGACTTTGACGCCAAGGACCCAAAAATGGCGGCTTACCGTAATGCCGTCCTCGAAATGCCAGCTCGGTTCGAGGGGCTCGAATTCCACCATGTGGTCTGACAGAACAATCAAGCGACGGATATCTTCGCCCGCATCGGCGCTAAGCGCGACCCCGTCCCACCTAATATCTTCTTGGAAAGGATGTTCAATCCATCTGTGGTGTGGGAAGGGGAGATCGGCAATACCAGTCCAGATCTGAACACAACCCCATATCCCGAACACTCTAACATAATCGGAGGCTCCGCCACCAAAACAACACCTTCGGCCCATGTGATTATGACTGTCATCGCCCCGTGGACGGAACCCTTCTTAGCCTACTTAAATAGGCAAGAACTCCCTGAGGACCAAAATGAGGCACGTTGCATTGTGCGGCGCTCTAAAGCCTACAAGGTCCATGAGGGAGAGCTTTATAAGAAAAGCGCGACGGGAGTGCTCCAAAGGTGCATCTCCAAAGAGGAAGGACGGCAGCTTTTGGCAGAAATTCATGCTGGACTCGGGAGCCACCACGCCGCAGCTCGGGCCCTTGTAACAAAGGCCTCCCGTACAGGTTTCTACTGGCCGACAGCCCGAGCAGACGCACAGGACCTCGTCCAACATTGCGTCGGTTGCCAGCTTTTTGCAAATCAAAGCCATATGCCACCTACTGCTCTTCAAACAATCCCACTAACTAGGCCCTTTGCGGTCTGGGAGCTTGATATGGTTGGACCCCTTAAAGGAGGAAGCCATAAGAAAAAATACTTGTTGGTCATGGTGGATAAATTCACCAAATGGATAGAAGTCAAACCAGTTAAAACGTCCGAGTCCGGACCAGCGATAGACTTCATATCTGGGGTCATACACCATTACGGTGTCCCCCACAGCATCATCACTGATAATGGCTCAAACTTCACAGCTAACAAGGTGAAAACTTGGTGCGGCAACATGGGCACTCAGCTCGATTATGCCTCCGTCTATCACCCCCAAACAAACGGTCAAGTCAAACGAGAAAATGGTCTTATTATGAGTGGCATCAAACCCAGACTAGTGCGATCCTTGAAGGAATCAGATACGCACTGGGTTGAGGAGCTCGACTCCGTACTATGGGGGCTGCGGACCACGCCGAATCGCACCACCGGATACAAACCATTTTTTATGGTGTACGGCGCAGAGGTGGTATTGCCCTGCGACATCATTCATGACTCACCTCGAGTGCGCATGTACGAAGAGAAAGAAGCCGAGCTTGATTGGCAGGACAGTTTAGATGCCCTGGAGGAGGGGCGTGACGTCACAAAAGCCCGCTCCGCATTCTATCAGCAAGAGGCTCAAGGTATCAAAGCAGAGAAATACGGGCCAAAACTTATAACATTGGCGAACTCGTTCTATGCCTATCGGAGAAGAAAAAGGACAAGCTCAAGCCCAAGTGGGAGGGTCCCTTCATCATCGATAAAGTTCTCATCGGTGGAGCGTACCGTCTGCATGACGCATCTGACAATCGACTAGAGCCAAACCCATGGAACGCGGCCAGACTCCGAAGATTCTACGCCTAGTGCCGAACTCTGTGTTCGTCTCCTTACCTCCGCTTGTTTATATATCCGCTTTCTTTCTATCTTTCTTTCTTCCTTTTTCTTCATAGCCTTAAAAGCTTAAAGTGTGTCTTGACTACACAATTTCGACCGCCATGCACGCTCATTATACCTGGGGGCTTATTATACAGAAGCTTAATATAATTATCTCCCGGGCTCTATGCCCACTACATATGTATCGCTTCTCCATATGTACCTTTTTCGCCATTATATGCATCGATATGATTTCAGTTTTGGCCATGCTAGGTTGCCTGGCTCCTGTTTTTATGCCCTACGTTCCCGTTAGTTCGGCTAGGGCATAAGGGGAGCACATCTGCGATTGTTACTGTCGGGTCAGCCGGATGTGTACCTTACACTGGGTGAAGCCGAAAGCTAGCGTTCTTAAGGGAATATTCGGTCGGTGAACAAAAGATGTTTCTTACCTATTGCAATACATGCCCCCAGATGTTTATATCCTGCGTCTCTTTTTGCTGTTCGGATATGCACATTAATGCATGCGTACCCAGGGAAAGGAACCCTTAACGGAACTATTCTCCCTGGAAGATGTTTCTTACTATCCATGTAATATAACATAGCTAGTTGGGTACTTGTCAGTTCAAGCATTTATGACCCCTACGCCTGGTTTCCACGCGTACCCCGGTTTGTACATAATTGAGCGGGTATTCGAATACACTCCGGACTGTCGGGTCTGGAGGTTGAAGCGAAAAGGTCCGCCATGACAAATGATTTACAATCCGGCTAGGGAAAAAATATGTCATTTGAAGTACACAGTCACTTAGACTGACTAAATTCTTCTTCTATACCATCCAACGGGCTTTCTAGCCTACAATCCTGTTGGGAATACTTTGCGGCTAAACCTACCTGGTCATATACCAGACTAACGGGGACCACTTTCCCATCCGACCCTATAGGTCCGACCTCGGCCATGTGGTTCGGGTCAGCCTTGGTGTATCGCGTCTTCACCATGGCTCAGGCTTCCCTTGCACCTTGTTGGCAGGACGATATCTTCCATAATCGGAAGCGCTGTCGCGCTCCCGCATCTCTACAAGCTCTCCTATGCCTCCTGGCAGGGAGGCGGATGGCCACAAGGCCTGGGGAATGCCCTACATCACCTGTCCAACTTGTTCGTGCAGTTGTGAGAGCTCTTGCAGAAGATCGTCTGCAGATCCGGGCACCTCCTCTTCGGGACGACCTATCAGCATATCTACAGACATAACTCTATTAGCCCGTTTCTTCGCCGAACTCTACAAAGGTTCGTTCGAACACTTTCTAAAAATGCCGCGTCGAAGCCTCTTATTCTCCCTTCACGGAGTCAGCAAGTTGGGCTCGAACATCTTTTAGTTCAACGCCCAGCCGGGTATGGCATCCTGGAGATCATTTTTCTCTCGAATAACCCGTGTAAGCACGCGCTCGCGAGCCTCTAGCTATCGTTGAGCATGTTGCTCATCCCCTAGTACGATCTCCGGATTACCTCCGGGATTGTCTGCAGAATCTATTGCTAGATTTGCATTCATGCCGAATACTAACTGGTACACGTCATTACATACATTTCGATCAAGACAAGTATTACCAGATGAGGCCTTCTTGGACTCCTCCGTTCCGGCAACTGCGGCCCGTAGTTGGGCTTTGCATTCCTCTAGCTCTTGAGACAACTGGGTATTCTTCTCCGTAAGAACCTATGCATACAATGATCCTTTACATACTGTTATACATAATTATCAGATTTTCTTACCCGAATACCCTTTACATACTGGTCTGTGGCTCTTGCAAGGCCATCTTGAGCAGCTCGGATGTACGCGTCTCCTGAGTTGAAGGCATTGAACGCCTCTTCGGAGAAATTAGGGTCGCGGAGTACGGCCCGACGACGCCTGTGATTCATGGCGCTCTCCACGTTGGAATTCGTAGCGGACAGTCTATCCACACCCTTTGTAGGAGGACCATCCAGCGTTGTCCCCACGTTAGCCGCTGCCCCTAAGTCTGGCTCTGGAGTCCGGCTGGTGGAGGCGTGGCCGGCAGGTTCTCTGGACATAGTCCGGCGAGCGTTTTTTCTGCTAGGAACCACGAACATTATTACATTTTAAAGACGATAATCACGGAGCAGGTTTTTATCATACCTCTGCGACAGTATCTTGGTCCTGACTGCCTTCCTTTTAAGCCAACCCGGCTTTAGTGCCCCTTGTTGGTGAGTCACCATGAGTTCGGCACGTCGCCCAGATGGCCTTCCTTGTAAAACGCAATACATGTGCGGTGGGTAAGGCGCAAAGAGGGGATCCTTCTCGGAAGTTGGGACTTCGGTTTTACTTACATGTGATGCAGGGAGTAGGCCAGGATAATTAGCAGTGATGGCCACCAAGGCACCACCACAGCTTAACTGGTGAAATGTCCTATCGACAAGCTCCACAAATATGTCTGGATCTTCTTCAAGTCTGGGGTAGAGGGCCCGGTCGGGGTCCTCTGGTTGTGGAGACGGGCTGTGGACCTCCTCACAGCCTTTTGCAGTTCCTGCTATGAATTAGCAAGGTAAAAATCTGTGATGAAGGATGTGGGAATGACTGGAGTGAAAGAAAGCTGCTCACCCAGCTTGGGGGGTTGTACATGGAGAATCCATCCCGTGGCTTAATACGGATGAACTCCTCTTCTTCTCCTTTGTACAAATCGGACAGTATTTTCGCCAGTGCGGTGGCGGAGTCCGGACCTTTACGACCACAGCGGGTGGCATCGTCTTCTCCATTAAAGTGCCACATGGGTTTCCCCCGATATTGAAGTGGCTGCACCCCCCGCATTATACATACTGACATGACCTCGATTATTGTCAGTCCTGATTTGGCCAGCGTTTTTACCTACCATCAGGTAAAGGACCTCTCTGTTATCTTCCTCCTGGGGGCTCCGGGGGCGCAAGCTGTGGCATTTCTTCAATGGGGCATTTGCAAACTCAGGGAGGCCCATCCGAATAGGGTCCGGAAGGGGGACGTCCTCCATATAAAACCACTCTGAAGGCTAGTCTTCGGATGTCTTCTTCAGGGTACCGGATAGGTATCCGGTCCCGGCGATACGCCATATTTCGACTCCGCCCACTTGATATATTGACCCCTCTTGAGTGCGGGAGACGAGGCAGAATAGCCTCTTCCATTGCTCGAAATGAGCTTCACAACCCAGACATAGCTCGCAGAAGGCGACATAGCATGCGATGTGCAATATGGAGGCAAGAGTGAAGTTATGCAGCTGGAGACCGTAGAACTCCAGGAGCCCGCGGAGGAACGGATGGATTGGAAATCCGAGTCCCCTGAGCATGTAAGGGACAAGGCATACCTGCTCCACCCTGGATGGGTTGGGAAAACTCTCCGCTTGCTCCCCGCCATTGTAAGTGGCTAGTCCGGCTCAAACGGGGACCATATATGCAGGCGGGAGAAACCCCTGGGTCTGCAACTCCACCAATCGACCATGGGGGACAGAACACTTCTCCCAATCGCCAGGCTTAACCCTGCGGGAGCGAGAGGAGGAGCTGCAGTGGCCGACCATGATGGAATGCCTTTTTCCGGGCGCGCTCTGGTGGATACTCGCTGGGGGAAGATGTTGTGATTTGGATCTGAGGATCCCCGTCTCTTTAATAGACGATTTACTAACGTGGTCCGGGTGGCAAATGTAAAAATGTCCTGAATTCTCGCATTCGCTCGACACGTGGAGACTGCCATTATTAGGGTACAAAAGCCGAGGAGTGCAGCATTAATGGGAAGCCGGACACCGCTCGTTACAACAGGTACTCAGAGATTTTGGAGAAGAACCCGCCTTGCAATGCCGAAGACAATCTGCGCGCCGGACTCATCGTCATTGAAGCCTGGATTAGGGGGTCCTCAGATAGCCGGACTAATACTTTGGCCGGACTGTTGGACTATGAAGATACAAGATTGAAGACTTCGCCCCGTGTCCGGGTGGGACTCTCCTTTGCGTGGAAGGCAAGCTTGGCAATTCGGATATGTAGATCTCCTTCGCTGTAACCGACTCTGTGTAACCCTATCCCCCTCTGATGTCTATATAAACCGGAGGGTTTAGTCTATAGAACAAGAATAATCATAATCATAGGCCAGCTTCTAGGGTTTAGCCTCTACGATCTTGTGGTAGATCAACTCTTGTAATACTCATATCATCAAGATCAATCAAGCAGGAAGTAGGGTATTACCTCCATCGAGAGGGCCCAAACCTGGGTAAACATTGTGTCCCCCACCTCCTATTACCATTAGCCTTAGACGCACAGTTCGGGACCCCCTACCCGAGATCTGCCGGTTTTGACACCAACAGGGGGCACCCCAAGACACACAAGTTGATCATTGATCTTTAGCCGTGTGCGGTGCCCCCCTCCACCATAATCCATATCGGTCATATCGTAGCAGTGCTTAGGCGAAGCCCTGCATCGGTAGCTTCATCAACACTGTCATCACGCCGTCGTGCTAATGTAACTCTCCCTCGAAGCTCTACTAGATCGTGAGTTCGTGGGACATCACCGAGCTGAACGTGTGCACATCACGGACGTGCCGTACATTCGGAACTAGGATCTGTCGATCGTGAAGACGTACTGAAAGCACATTTGCTCCCTAGGTGGTTTTGGTAATTAATGACAACATACTTTGTGGTTGGACTAATGCTTTTAACAAGTATGTTTCAGGAAAGTCAATCACTCTGGCATGGCAAAAGGACTGAAGAGGTGAACCCCTAGGATGCTAAGGAAAGGATTGGCAAGTGCTTAAGACTCCATTTTTGGTTTAGTGATCCAAGATCACATTGAGTCCATAGGAAAGCCAATACTATTAAAAGGGGATGAGGTTATGATGATGATCTGGTTGCTCTAAGTGCTTAGTGATTTATCTCTCAAACTATCAGCAATCTTTCACTCCAACATAAACCCATAAGTAATCTCGGTCCCACCGATTTCAAACTCAGTCACACCGGGATGAACCACCTCAGCCATATAGCCAAACCCTAAGAATTTCGGATTTTCCGATTCCAAACTCGGTCATACCGAAATTGGTGTTGCCAAGCTTCTGTAACCTTCTGTACTCAAATCGGTGTCACCGAGATGAGAAAGTCGGTCCCACCGAGATTGGCAAACCCTAGACTTTGGAAGAATCGGACTAACCGAGATTGTATTTTCGGTCCCACGAAAATCCCAACGCTCACAAGATTTGAACTTTCGGTCTCACCGAGTTGTCAACTTCGGTCCGACCGAGATTGGTCAAATGTGTGTAACAGTTGGATTTTGTGTGGAGGCTATAAATACCTCTCCACCTCCTCTTCATTCGTGGAGAGAGCCATCGAAAGAACTACCACTCCTACCTTACATTTTCGAGAAGAAAACTACCTACCCTTGTGTTGAGATCAAGTTGCTCCACTCCCACCATATGAAACTTGATTTCTAGCCTTCCCAAGTTGCTTTCCACTCAATCCTTCCTCCACCACAGCCAAATCAGTGAGGAGAGTTGAGTGTTGGGGAGATTATCATTTGAAGCACAAGAGCAAGGAGTTCATCATCACCAACACCATCTATTACCTTTTGGAGGGTGGTGCCTCCTAGATTGGTTAGGTGTCGCTTGGGAGCCTCCGTCAAGATGTGGAGTTGAACCAAGAAGTTTGTAAGGGCAAGGAGATCGCCTACTTCGTGAAGATCTACCCCGAGTAAGGCTAGTCCTCCGTGGGCGTAAGCCTTGATGGCATAGACAAGGTTGCTTCTTCGTGGACCCTTCGTGGGTGGAGCCCTCCGTGGACTCTCGCAGCCGTTACCCTCCGTGGGTTGAAGTCTCCATCAACGTGGATTGACGATAGCACCACCTATCGGAACCACGAGAAAAATCTCCGTGTCTCCAAATTGCGTTTGCTCTTCACAATCTCTCCCTTACTACTTATGCAATTTACTTTCCGCTGCCCATACTCTAGAATTGCATGTGTAGTATGTTGCTCGACTTGTTTGCATGATGCTTGATTTGATCCCTATTGTGAACTTGCAAAAGAACTTATGTTAATCAAAAGGCATAAACTTTTATCTTGTCGAGTTGTCTAATCACCCCCCCTCTAGACACTCTTGCCTTCAACGATCCTACAATTGGTATCAGAGCATTGGTCTCCATTGCTTTGGTTTGCACACCATTGGAGGAAGATGGACGTGTCTACGTTTGGGAGTGTTAATCATAGAGTGCCTATTCTTGATGGAGTGTCCTATAACTCGTGGAGGATTGAAATGCTTGCTATCTTTAAGATGTACAACTTGCGCAAATATGTTGAAACCCCATATGTACCACCATTTGAATCCTTGCACCCTACCATGGATGAAGAGCTTGATTTGCTTCGTAACCTTAGAACTGTCAATCTTATCATTAGAGGTTTGCCCGATAACTTACTTGAGCTTGTCACAAACTTTGAGTGCGCCCATGCTATGTGGAAGTTCTTGGAAGAACTTTATCCGGACTACTCTTTGAGAGGTCTTGATGAAATTCTATACAAGACTGTTGAATTTGATATGATGCGCCCCAAAGATCCCAACTTTGATAAATGCTTCTTTGAGCTTCGTGATCTTATGAAAAAGAAGGGTGATCCCGGTTTTATCAATGTTCGAATAAGAAATGCTCTTGTACTGCATTCCGATGATTATTGTCATTCTGACAAAACTAATGCAAGTCATTGTCAAATTGACCTAGGTATTGATGATGAATTATCTTTGGGTCAATATGATGATGAGCATGAGCATGATGACGATTACTCCGATTCAGACACCGAGCTAGACAAAATCATGAAGAGTCTCAGTCTTATGGCAAATCTGAGAGACTACATATCCGGTGGAAAAGAATGGATTCTTGATAGTGGATGCACCGATCACATGACCGGAGATGAAGACATGTTTCGAGAGCTTGCAAAGAACGATGGTCCACGCAAGTATGTGACTTTTGGAGACAACTCCAAGGGTAAGGTACTTGGCCTTGGTAAGGTGGCCATATCTCATGATAGCTCCATTCAAAATGTCATGCTTGTTGAATCACTTGGATACAATTTACTTTCCGTGTCTAGATTAGCTGACTTTGGATTCAATGTGCTATTCACCAAAGTAGATTGCCAAGTTTTTCGTCGTGACAATCATAACATGGTCTTTACCGGTATTCGAAGAGGTGATTTATACATTGTCGATTTCACTAAGAAAGCTCAACCTAGAACTTGCTTTATTGCTAAATCTGCTAAAGGTTGTCTTTGGCATAGAAGGCTTGGACATGTTGGTATGCGTAATCTAGATAAGCTAATCAAAGGTGATCACATTCTTGGTGTTAAAGATGTTTTCTTTGACAAAGATAGACTCTGAGTGCATGTCAAGCAGGAAAACAAGTAGGTGGAAGTCATCCCGCGAAGAACATCATGACTACAAGGAGACCGCTTGAGCTTCTTCATATGGATCTCTTCGGTCCCAATGCTTACAAAAGCCTTGGTGGTAACTCCTTTGGTCTAGTTATTGTTGATGATTTTTCCAGATTTACGTGGGTATTTTTCCTTGATGACAAATCACAGGTTCAGAAAATCTTCAAAACCTTTGCTAGAAAGGCCCAAAATCAATTTGAGGTGAAGATCAAGAAAGTTCGGAGCGACAATGGAACGGAGTTCAAGAACGCCCATGTGGACTCTTTTCTTGATGAAGAAGGGATTCTGCATGAGTTCTCAGCTACGTACACACCTCAACAAAATGGAGTTGTTGAGAGGAAGAACCGAACGCTCATTGAGATGGCGAGAACGATGCTTGATGAATACAAGACACCGAAACACTTCTGGGGTGAAGCCGTCGAGACAGCTTGTCATGCTATCAACAGACTTTATCTTCACAAGCTCCTCGGCAAGACTTCATACGAGCTCCTCACCGGTAACAAACCCCAAGTGGGATATTTTCGTGTCTTTGGTTCAAAATGCTATATCCTTGATAAGCATCGTCGGTCTAAATTTGCTCCTAAAACCCATGAAGGCTTTTTCCTCGGTTATGGATCAAACTCCCACACCTACCGTGTCTACAACAATTTCACCCGAAAGGTTGAAGAGACGGTAGACGTGAAGTTTGATGAATCTAATGGCTCGCAAGTAGAGCAAATGCCTATTGATGTTGGAGACAAGGACCCATCGGAAGCCATTCAAGATTTATCCATTGGAAAGATTCGTCCCATGGAAGTGAAGGAGAGTACCTCATCTACATATGTGGAGCCCCCTACCTCACGGAGAGATGAACCTCAAGGCAACATGGAGGCCTCCACAAGTGGAACTCACCAAGATGAGGAAGTGCGACAAGAAGATCCACCACAACCTCCTTCTCCACCACCTCAAGATAACACCAGCAACAATGATGAAGAAGAAGATGAGGATGATGAGGGAGCTCAGCCTCGACCACGTCAAAAGCTATCCCGAGTTCGAGCAAGAGTCAAGAAGGACCATCCCGTGGAACAAATGATGAATGACATCGACTCCGGGAGAATCACTCGCTCTAAAACTCGTTTAGCTAACTTTTGTGAACACTACTCATTTATCTCTAGTCTTGAACCTATGAAGGTAGAAGAAGCGCTTGAAGACCCGGATTGGGTGAACGCTATGCACGAAGAGTTACACAATTTCGAGAGGAACAACGTTTGGACTTTGGTAGAGAAGCCCAATGATGACCAAAACGTCATTGGAACCAAATGGGTGTTTCGGAACAAGCAAGATGAAGATGGACAAGTCATCCGCAACAAGGCTCGTCTCGTAGCACAAGGTTACACACAAGTCGAAGGTATGGACTATGGTGAGACATATGCCCCCGTTGCTAGACTTGAGTCCATTCGCATTCTTCTTGCTTATGCCAACCACCATGACATTACTCTCTATCAAATGGACATTAAAAGTGCTTTCCTTAATGGTGAAATTGAGGAGGAAGTATTTGTGAAACAACCTCCCGGATTTGTGAATCCTAAAAAGCCTAATCATGTTTACAAGTTGCACAAAGCTCTTTATGGTCTTAAACAAGCCCCTAGAGCTTGGTACAAATGTTTGACCAGCTTTCTTCTTGAAAAAGGATTTGAGATTGGTAAAATAGACACAACGCTATTCACAAAAAGGAATGACGGTGAACTATTTGTATGCCAAATATATGTTGATGATATTATCTTTGGTTCAACTAACCCTGATTTTAGTGAGAAGTTTGGAAAGCTTATGTCGGAGAAGTATGAGATGTCCATGATGAGTGAACTCAAGTTCTTTCTTGGGTTGCAAATCAAGCAATCTAAGGAGGGTACTTTTGTCTCACAAACAAAGTACACTAAGGATCTCTTCAAGAAGTTCAACATGCAAGAGAGCAAAGGTATGAATACCCCCATGGCTACTAGTGGACATAATGACTTGACTAAAGATGGAGAACCTGTCGATCAAAAGGTTTATCGATCCATGATTGGTTCTCTACTATATCTATGTGCTTCTCGTCCTGACATAATGTTGAGTGTATGCATGTGTGCTCGATATCAAGCAGCCCCTAAAGAATGTCATCTTAAAGCTGTTAAAAGAATTGTGAGATATTTGATACACACACCTAACTTTGGCATTTGGTATCCCAAGAGGGCCTCTTTCGATCTTGTTAGCTATTCCGATTCGGACTATGCCGGAGACAAGGTTGACAGAAAGTCAACTTCGGGTACGTGTCAATTTCTCGGTCGATCCCTAGTATCTTGGTCATCCAAGAAACAAAATTCGGTATCATTATCTACAGCAGAAGCAGAATATATTGCTGCTGGTTCGTGTTGTGCTCAGTTGCTATGGATGACACAAACGCTTAAAGATTATGGGATACATGCGAGACATGTTCCTTTGCTTTGTGACAATGAGAGTGCGATTAAGATTGGACACAATCCCGTGCAACACTCTCGCACGAAACACATTGAAGTTCGTCACCATTTTATTCGTGACCACATTGCTAAGGGTGACATTGATCTTAAACATGTTCGTACTGACAAACAGCTTGCAGATATCTTCACAAAACCACTTGATGAGAAAGTGTTTTGTCGCTTAAGGAGTGAGTTGAACATCATTGATGCTTCAAACTTGGAGTGAAAACTCCATTGATGCATGCAAGGCATGAGCCTAATTGACTAATCCTTGATATTTCTCTTATGATGATGATCATATGTCTTGGACACATTTGCCCCCTTGTATTGCATCTAACTCCTTGCAGGTACTTGGATGGTCTACATTCAACAAGATTATCACACACACTCAAATCATGAGTAATCTTGTCATTGACCAAGTATCTAGCTCTTTGGGATGTTGAGTTCAAGGAACAAAATTCCACATATCCTTTATGACACCTTATACGTCTAGACCTTCACTCATGTCATCTTGGATATTCTTGAGGATTTCCTTGCCTGCCTAACCCATGTAGGTAGATGAACTATACAATTGGAAATGGTGCTCCAACTTCACATTCTATGAGCATCAACATCAAGTTCACCCACATGAGTACGAGCAACAACAAGCCCAAGGTATGTCTTTCACATCTTGACGAAGCTTTGCTCAAAGTCATGAGTACAAGCAGCTTCAAAAGATGTGATCACATTAAATGCTTAATCGAAAAATGGCAACCCCATTTTGAGCTTAACCGATGAGTATGACCTATGATCAAATGTTCTCATTTGACTCCTAAGTCAATATACTCAAACATAGGTGACCTAGTCGCCGACCCCTGTCTAGATGAAGTACATATGTTTTGGAGTTTCTCTGCTTTTCTCATTGAGTTTTCTTGCTTATTTTTTTTTTAAAAAAAACTTCATCTAGCAATCTTTTTCATTTCTGTTTCTTCTGTTCATATGTATATTCCTTTTGGCTCTGATCAATTCCCTGAAAATCTTTTACAAATTCATTGCAAATCTTTTGAAACATTTCTTGCAAAGAGAGCTGAATTATCTCTGGATTTCCTTGGAATTAAACTCAAGGCCACCGATTCACATACTTCGGTCTGACCGAAAAGGATCTGCCCTAAGTCTCTGACTTTCGGGCTCACCGATCCACATCAACTCGGTGTCACCGATTTATATTCACCTGGATATCATCTTCTGCAGCTTACCTAAACTGATTTTCTTCGAATACTAAATTTGCTCAGTTGTGATTCTTAAGGATCCCACTTCTTTCCTTCCATCTTTCCTGCCCTTCCTGGTTGACTGTCCTTTTCGGCACTTGATGTCAAAGGGGGAGAAGATTTAGGGGGAGCTAGGGGGAGATTGGAGGATAAGGGGAGAAAAGAGAAAAACAATCTTACCTTAAGGGGGAGAGGATCACATCAAAGCTTTGCTATATTCTATTTTTTTGCTTTTCTTGCTCTCACAATTGATATCTTCTGAATAGTACAATTGGTATCTTATACAACTGGTATCTTATGAAAAGCAAAATCTCTCAGAGCTCATTCAAAATCTTTTAGTCTTGGGAGACATGTTTGCTGATTCAAGCTAGTGCTCAGCATGAGACACTCTTTATACATGTCATCCCTGGCTTGGTACTCTTGATGTGCTTGCTATTGGTTGAAGAATTACTCTTGTGTTATCTAACCTTGTTTTCCCAAGTTTATTTCTTCAGGTACAATGCCGAGGAACCTCAAGGTAAGTATATGCATCTTGCAGAATGTGCATGATGGTGACTTGCTTGTGAATACTTGTTTGCAAGAAATCACCATGCACATATGCATCATCAATCACTTATCCTCATCTGCTCTGATGCATATAGCCAAGCTGCATGTAGCACATCTTGCTTTTCTCTCATGTGTGCTTGTGGTAGTCCAAAACCATAATCTATGAAAAGCTTGCACACTTGTAGGTGGAGCCAGTGTACTACATGTCTGTCAAAGCCTTAATGATAATCCTGTCTTTCTTTTAGTAAGCTTTGATATCTTATTTTGTGTGTTGCCATCAATTACCAAAAGGGGAGATTGAAAGCACATTTGCTCCTAGGTGGTTTTGGTAATTAATGACAACATACTTTGTGGTTGGACTAATGCTTTTAACAAGTATGTTTCAGGAAAGTCAATCACTCTGGCATGGCAAAAGGACTGAAGAGGTGAACCCCTAGGATGCTAAGGAAAGGATTGGCAAGTGCTTAAGACTCCATTTTTGGTTTAGTGATCCAAGATCACATTGAGTCCATAGGAAAGCCAATACTATTAAAAGGGATGAGGTTATGATGATGATCTGGTTGCTCTAAGTGCTTAGTGATTTATCTCTCAAACTATCGCAATCTTTCACTCCAACATAAACCCATAAGTAATCTCGGTCCCACCGATTTCAAACTCACCACACCGAGATGAACCACCTCACCATATAGCCAAACCCTAAGAATTTCGGATTTTCCGATTCCAAACTCGGTCATACCGAAATTGGTGTTGCCAAGCTTCAGAACCTTCAGACTCAAATCGGTGTCACCGAGATGAGAAAGTCGGTCCCACCGAGATTGGCAAACCCTAGACTTTGGAAGAATCGGACTAACCGAGATTGTATTTTCGGTCCCACTGAAAATCCCAACGCTCACAAGATTTGAACTTTCGGTCTCACCGAGTTGTCAACTTCGGTCCGACCGAGATTGGTCAAATGTGTGTAACAGTTGGATTTTGTGTGGAGGCTATAAATACCTCTCCACCTCCTCTTCATTCGTGGAGAGAGCCATCGAAAGAACTACCACTCCTACCTTACATTTCGAGAAGAAAACTACCTACCCTTGTGTTGAGATCAAGTTGCTCCACTCCCACCATATGAAACTTGATTTCTAGCCTTCCCAAGTTGCTTTCCACTCAATCCCTTCCTCCACCACAGCCAAATCAGTGAGGAGAGTTGAGTGTTGGGGAGATTATCATTTGAAGCACAAGAGCAAGGAGTTCATCATCACCAACACCGTCTATTACCTTTTGGAGGGTGGTGCCTCCTAGATTGGTTAGGTGTCGCTTGGGAGCCTCCGTCAAGATGTGGAGTTGAACCAAGAAGTTTGTAAGGGCAAGGAGATCGCCTACTTCGTGAAGATCTACCCCGAGTAAGGCTAGTCCTCCGTGGGCGTAAGCCTTGATGGCATAGACAAGGTTGCTTCTTCGTGGACCCTTCATGGGTGGAGCCCTCAGTGGACTCTCGCAGCCATTACCCTCCGTGGGTTGAAGTCTCCATCAACGTGGATTGACGATAGCACCACCTATCGGAACCACGAGAAAAATCTCCGTGTCTCCAAATTGCGTTTGCTCTTCACAATCTCTCCCATACTACTTATGCAATTTACTTTCCGCTGCCCATACTCTAGAATTGCATGTGTAGTATGTTGCTCGACTTGTTTGCATGATGCTTGATTTGATCCCTATTGTGAACTTGCAAAAGAACTTATGTTAATCAAAAGGCATAAACTTTTATCTTGTCGAGTTGTCTAATCACCCCCCCCCCTCTAGACACTCTTGCCTTCAACGATCCTACACGTACGATTACATCACCGCGTTGTCATAACGCTTCCGCTTACGGTCTACGAGGGTACGTGGACGACACTCTCCCCTCTCGTTGCTATGCATCACCATGATCTTGCGTGTGCGTAGAATTTTTTTGAAATTACTACGTTCCCCAACACTCTCAGCTTATAAGTCTAACAAGTCAGTAACATATTTTTCTATTTCCTTCCCATTAGAACCAAGAGATATCCCTAAGTTGGCCGCATTATAAATAATACCATGTTCTGAAAAATGCAGATTTGAACAACTCGTATTAACAGACCATACATGTATTGCCTCGATATCATGAAGCTTGACTTCCCGCATAGCACGCCCCAAGTGGAGGTCGTCGACACTGGGTTGGGCCTGGATCCGGTGACTAACACGCCTATCACCGGACATTGGGTCCACAATCCCTCCAGAAGCAATCGTCCTATCAACCAAGGCATGGTTGCCTTCCATGTACCCGTCTGATCCGTCGATCCCGTTAGAGCAAAAGAGTCCCAAACTAACGGCAGCCCCCCCACTCCTACCTCATTGAAACATCCGTCCCATCCTCGGTAGCAGCGGCCGAGCTCTCCTTAGCAAGTGTCAGGGAAGACGGTGCCTGCCGACGCCTCGGAAGACTCAGTGGGAGAGGAGGATAGTATAGGGCCTCCTGCCCGCGACTCCCATCTTTCTTGTCCATGCAGCGACACTGAGCCGGAGCAATGGGCGACCCGGTGACCTCCTGTCTCGGTGCCACGTCCGGCACGACGAGCGTCCCAAAGACATCCTGCCTCGGGGCCACGTTCGTCGCTGTCGTAGCAGGTAAAGCAATTGTTGCTCTGAAAAGGCCGCCGTTGGCAACAACGGCAACTCTTGCTCTGCAGGATCATCAAGCTCGACCTTGTGGCCCCATAGGCGACTAGGAGCAGATGCCGCACCAAAAGAACCAAACCTCATCATATTCATTAGCGTGGGCGGTGGTGCTGCACCCTTGGTAGTCTCATCTGCCTTAGCAAAATTTCCTTCTGGCCTCTTGGTGTCAACACGCCTACTGTACTCTGCACCCTTATCCCGACTCCCTGTACCATCATCTCCCTCAGTATTACGACATCATAGTTCCCGTTCACTCTCTGAAACAGCGGGGAGTCCTCGGTCTCAACATCAAGGTCATACATGATGCCAGCATGAGTCCATCTCACCACATCCGGGATGAACTCAATATCCACCACACTAACAAGCAACAGCGCCACGCCATGTGCGCGAGCAAAAGGCATATCAACCTGCTCTGCCTTGCCAATGAGTGATCCCAGACTCTAGGAGACTAAAAAATTATTCATAGGCTTTGGCGGTGCCCCCAAAAATCAAACCCAAATCTGGGATAGTGGTGTTCCTTATGGCTCCTTCTGGTTCCAAGCATCAAACTCAATAATACAATTACTGCTAGGCACCCTGCACATACCGAACTTAAGGAGTCGAGTTAGATCCTCCCTCGCATGGAAGTCTACCTTATAAGTCTGCCCCTCCAGTTTCACAAGATCCCACTGGAAATTGTCTGGGGCTAGCCCGCGTAGTTGCTGCACTATTTCTGCCTCAGTCATCAATCCATTCGTCACTTTCACCACACCCGTCATCGAACTCTCCATCATAGATGTGACCGAGGCGACGTCAGGTGACTCAAAGAACATCAGATCAGGACAACAAACCCTATAGAAGGTCACAACCGACTTTGATTCCAACAGGAGGGGGCACTCTCCTTAAGCATGCTTCGGTTTAAGACAAATCTCACATATCTCGGGGGTGCATTCTGCCACAAAGTGTCCTGGCTCATTGCAATGGTAACAATTCATTTTCTCTTTTTTGCATGCCCACTTCATAGCTCTTTCGTTGTCTGACTTGTTGGAACCTCTATCATTGGTAGAGTTCCAAACCTTCGCTGCATCTAGCTTAGTAATAGGGACCTTCACCGCGGCTAGAGCCTGCACAGTTTCCTAGGCCACCCCTGACAGTGTCGTCATGGGTACCCCAACAGTCGGCCCTGAAGAGGCCTCCAGAACCACCGAAGAGACGTCCTCAGTAGTTTTTGTAGGTTACAAAGGCGGACGCGGTGGAGGTGGCCGCCTGCCATCTCCCTTAACCCTGCCATAAGCATGATGAGCACCACGGTAAAGGTAGTTGGGACGAGAAACCCCCTCCACGAAGTTGCCCGGAGGTCCATTGAAGCCTCGGCGGCCCCGCCATATTTCTGCCAAGCGTACCAGCGGCCTCCGCCCTTGAAGATGAGCCACGGTGTTGGCCCTCCCCATGTGCATTATGTTTTTCATCCCCCCATTGTCCACGGGGAGGATTCCAAACACCGTCCAAGGCGTCGTGGAAATCCCGACCCGGTCGTACTCACGATCGCGGTGAGCGCCTTGAGTAGCGGCGCCCGTGGCCATCGCCTAGTCATCCCTAGCAGGGGGTGCTACATCTTGAGCTTGTGTTGGTTTTCCTTGAAGAGGAAAGGGTGATGCAGCAAAGTAGCGTAAGTATTTCCCTTAGTTTTTGAGAACCAAGATATCAATCGAGTAGGGGGGCTCCTCAAAAGTCCCACGCACCTACACAAACAAACAAAGAACTCGCAACCAACGCAATAAAGGGGTTGTCAATCCCTTCACGGACACTTGCGAAAGTGAGATCTGATAGAGATAGTATGATAAGATAAATATATTTTTGGTATTTTATAATATAGATGCAAAAAGTAAAGATGCAAATAAAAGTAGATTGAAAGCTTATACGATAAAAGATAGACCCGGGGGCCATAGGTTTCACCAGTTGCTTCTCTCAAGATAGCATAAATATTATGGTGGGTGAACAAATTACTGTCGAGCAATTGATAGAAAAGCCAATAATTATGAGATTATCTACGCATGATCATGTATATAGGCATCACGTCCGCAACAAGTAGACCGACTCCTGCCTGCATCTACTACTATTACTCCGCACATCGACCGCTATCCAGCATGCATCTAGAGTATTAAGTTCATAAGAACAGAGTAACGCATTAAGAAAGATGACATGATGTAGAGGGATAAACTCAAGCAATATGATATAAACCCCATCTTTTTATCCTCGATGGCAACAATACAATACGTGCCTTGCAACCCTTTCTGTCACTGAGTAAGGACACCGCAAGATTGAACCAAAGCTAAGCACTTCTCCCATGGCAATAAAGATCAATCTAGTAGGCCAAACCAAACTGATAATTCAAAGAGACTTGCAAAGATAACTCAATCATACATAAAAGAATTCAAAGAAGATTCAAATATTTCTCATAGACAAACTTGATCATCAACTCACAATTCATTGGATCTCGACAAACACACCGCAAAAAGAGTTTACATCGAATAGATCTCCACAAGAGAGGGGGGGAACATTGTATTGAGATCCAAAAAGAGAGAAGAAGCCATCTAGCTAATAACTATGGACCCGAAGGTCTGTGGTAAACTACTCACAACTCAATGGAGGGGCTATGGTGTTGATGTAGAAGCCCTCCATGGTCGATTCCCCCTCCGGCAGAGCGCCGATGATGGCTCCAAGATGGGATCTCGCGGATACAGAAGGTTACGGCGGTGGAAATTGTTTTTCGTTGGCTCCCTGGATGTTTTCAAGGTACGCAGGTATATATAGGAGGAAGAAGTACGTCGGTGGCCGCTCGAGGGGCCCAGGAGATAGGGGGCGTGCCCAGGAGGGGTGGGCGCGCCCTCCTATCTTCTGGCCGCCTCGATTGCTTCTTGAATTGAACTCCAAGTCCTCTGGTTCACGTTCATTCCAAAAATCACGCTCCCGAAGGTTTCATTCCGTTTGGACTCCATTTGATATTCCTTTTCTTCGAAATACTGAAATAGGCAAAAAAACAGCAACACGGACTGGGCCTTCGATTAGTAGGTTAGTCCCAAAAATGATATAAATGTGTAAAATAAAGCCCATAAACATCCAAAAGGGGTAATATAATAGCATGGAGCAAAAAAAATATAGATACGTTGGAGACGTATCAAGCATCCCCAAGCTTAATTCCTGCTCGTCCTCGAGTAGGTAAATGATAAAAACAGAATTTTTGATGTGGAATGCTACCTAGCATAATTCTCAATGTAATTTTCTTTATTGTGGCATGAATGTTCATATCCAAATGATTCAAAATAAAAGTTCATATTGATAAAAGAAATAGTAATACGTTAAGCATACTAATCAAAGCAATCATGTCTTCTCAAAATAACATGGCTAAAGAAAGTTCATCCCTACAAAATCATATAGTTAGGCTATGCTTCATTTTCGTCACACAAAGATGTTCCCAAATTCTACACCCCCGATGACAAGCCAAGCAATTGTTTCGTACTTAAATAATCTCAAACTTTTTCAAACTTCACGCAACACATGAGCGTGAGCCATGGATTTAGCACTATGGGTGGAATAGAATATGATGATGGGGATTGTGTGGAGAAGACAAAAAAAGAGAAAGTCTCACATTGACGAGGATAATCAACGGGCTATGGGGATGCCCATCAATTGATGTCAACATGAGGAGTAGGGATTGCCATGCAACGGATGCACTAGAGCTAAAAATGAATAAAAGCTCAACAAAAGAAAACTAGTGGGTGTGCATCCAACTTGCTTGCTCCCGAAGACCTAGGGCATTTGAGGAAGCCCATCGTAGGATTATACAAGCCAAGTTCTATAATGAAAAATTCTCACTAGTATATGAAAGTGACAACATATGAGACTCACTATATGAAAAACATGGTGCTACTTTGAAGCGCAATATATGAGACTCACTACAGGAAAGACAAGGTGCTACTTTGAGGCACAAGTGTGGAAAAAGAGATAGTAACATTGCCCCTTTTTATTTATTTTCTTTTTTCTTTTCTTTTCTTTTTTTCTTCTTTTTTCTTTTCTTGGGCCTTTTTTTGGCCTTTCTTTCTTTTCTTTTTGGGCAATGCTCTAATAATGATGATCATCACACTTCTATTGATTACAACATATGAATTACAACTCGAAACTAGAACAAGATATGACTCTATATGAATGTGTCCGGCGGTGTGCCGGGATGGTGCAATGAATCAAGAGTGACATGTATGAAAAATTATGCATGGTGGCTTTGCCACAAATACGATGTCAACTACATGATCATGTAATGGAAATATGACAAAAGTAATGTATGTCATGACGATGATGAATGGAACGGTGGAAAGTTGCATGGCAATATATCTCGGAATGGCTATGGAAATGCCATAATAGGTAGGTATGGTGGCTGTTTTGAGGAAGATATAAGGAGGTTTATGTGTGATAGAGTGTATCGTATCACCGGGTTTGGATGCACCGGCAAAGTTTGCACCAACTCTCAAGGTGAGAAAGGGCAATGCACGGTACCGAAGAGGCTAGCAATGGTGGAATATAATCCAGGGACTCAACATTAGTCAAAAGAACTCATATACTTATTGCAAAAATTTAGAAGTCATCAAACATCAAGCACTCCGCGCATGCTCCTAGAGGGATAGATTGGTAGGAAAAGACCATCGCTCGTCCCCGACCGCCACTCATAAGGATGCACAAGTCAGGTACACTTCATGTTTCAAATTTGTTACACAACTTTAACCATACGTGCATGCTACGGGACTTGCTAACTTAAACACAAGCATTCTTTAAATTCATAATCACCCAACTAGCAATACTTTAATATCACTACCTCCATATCTCAAAACAATTATCAAGTATCAAATTGATCATAGCATCCAATTCACTTCTATGATAGTTTTTATTATACCCAACTTGGATGGCTACCATTCTAGGACCAATTTATAACCATAGCAAATACCATGCTGTTATAAAATACTCTCAAAATAATATAAGTGACGCATGAGAGACTAGCAATTTCTACAAAATTAAGTCACTGCCGTGCTCTAAAAGATATAAGTGAAGCACTAGAGCAAAAACTATCAAGCTCAAAAGATATAAGTGAAGCACATAAAGTATTCTAATAAATTCTAATCAAGTAGGCTTCTTCCAAAAGGTGTGTACAGCAAGGATGATTGTGGTAAACTAAAAAGCAAATACTAATATAAGACACGACGCTCCAAGCGAAACACATATCATGTGGCGAATAAAAATATAGCTCCAAGTAAAGTTACCAATGAACGAAGACGAAAGAGGGGATGCCTTCCCGGGGCATCCCCAAGCTTAGGCTTTTGGCTACTCTTGAATATCTTGGGGTGCCATGGGCATCCCCAAGCTTAGGATATTTCCACTCCTTATTCTATAGTCCATCAAATCTTTACCCAAAATTTGAAAACTTCACAACACAAAACTCAACAGGAAATCTCATGAGCTCCGTTAGTGAAAGAAAACAAAACCACCATATAAGGTACTGTAATGAACACATTCTTTATTTATTTTGGTGTTAAACCTACTGTATTCCAAGTTCTCTATGGTTTATACCACTTAATACTAGCCATAGATGCATCAAAATAAGCAAACAACACACGAAAAACAGAATCTGTCAAAAATAGAACAGTCTGTAGAAATCTGTAACTAACGCAAACTTATGGAACTTTAAAACTTCTACCAAAATAGGAAGTCCTGGAAACTTTGTCTATTGATCAGAGGAAAAACGAATCATCACAAAAGCACGTTTATGTGATTTAACAAAACTAATTTCGTGCGTGCAAAGTTTTTGTTTTTCAGCAGAATCAAAATAACTATCACCATAGGTTATCCTATAGGTTCTACTTGGCACAAACACTAATTAAAACATAAAAACACATCTAAACATAAGGTAGATGCCAAATTTATTACTAAACAGAAGCAAAAACAAAAAACACAAATAAAATTGGGTTGCCTCCCAACTAGCGCTATCCTTTAACGCCCCTAGCTAGGCCTAAAAGCAAAGATAGATCTAAGTAGTGCCATCTTTGGCACTAGATTCATAAGTAGCCCGCATGATAGATTCATAAGGTAATTTAATTTTCTTTCTTGGAAAGTGCTCCATGCCTTTCCTTACTGGAATTGGAATCTAATATTCCCTTCCTTCATATCAATAATCGCGCCAATCATTCTAAGGAAAGGTCTACCAAGAATAATAGGGCGAGAAAGATTGCAATCAATATCAAGAACGATAAAATCTACAGGCACCAAATTTCTATTTGTAACAATGAGAACATCATTGATCCTTCCCATTGGCTTTTTAATGGTGGAATCCGCAAGGTGCAAATTTAAAGAGCAATCATCAAGGTTATGGAAACCTATAATATCACATAAAGTTTTCGGAATCGTGGAAACACTAGCACCCAAATCACATAAAGCAAAACACTCATGATCTTTAATTTTAATCTTTATAGTAGGTTCCCACTCATCAGTTTTCTAGGTATAGAAACTTCCAAATTAAGTTTTTCATCATAACATTGCATCAAGGCATCAACGATATTGTTGGTAAAAGCTTTATTTTGACTATAAGCGAGGAGAATTAACAACGAATTGCAACAAGGAAATACAACCTTCTAAAGCACGATTATCATAATCAAATTCCTTGAAATCCGAGATAGTGGGTTCAATGCTATTTAAAGTCATGACCTCTCCAATCCCACTTTTACCAAATTTAGCATCAAGATCTAAAAACTCCAAATTCTTGGGACGCCTTCTAACTAAAGTTGACTCATCTCCAGTCCCATTATTATCAAGATTCATATTGCAAAACAAAGATCTAATAGGAGACACATCAATAACTTTAAGATCTTCATCATTATTTTCAAGGAACTTTTCTGGTTTGGCAGCCATCTTATTGACTAAGGTAGCTTGCTTATAAGAAATTAGGGCTATAGCCTTCTCAAGCTGGGTAATTTGAGAGTTCACACCATAAAATTCTTTATTCATATCATCAAGCTCCTTATTCATAAACCCCAAAAAACCTTTTTGTTCTTTAAGCTCTTTTCTAAAGAAATCATTATGCTCAAATTGCAAAGTCATAAAGCTTCTAATATTTGATTCAATCTCTTCCAATCTTCTAAGAAGGAGGTCGGTACTCTTAGGCAAGGCTATAAGGACAAACAGGCACACAAGCAAAAAGAAAAAGGCAGGCGAAAAAGAGAGGCGAAGATTGGAAATGAGAGGGCAAATAAAACGGCAAGGGTGAAGCGGGGGAGAGGAAAACGAGAGGCAAATGGCAAATAATGTAAATGTGAGGGAGATGAGTTTGTGATTGGTACTTTGTATGTCTTGACTTGAGCAAAGACCTCCCCGGCAACGGCACCAGAAATCCTTCTTGCTACGTCTTGAGCTTGCGTTGGTTTTCCTTGAAGAGGAAAGGGTGATGCAGCAAAGTAGCGTAAGTATTTCTCTCAGTTTTTTAGAACCAAGGTATCAATGTAGTAGGAGGTTCCTCAAAGTCCCACGCACCTACACAAACAAACAAAGAACTCGCAACCAACGCAATAAAGGGGTTGTCAATCCCTTCACGGCCACTTGCGAAAGTGAGATCTAATAGAGATAGTATGATAAGATAAATATATTTTTGGTATTTTATAATATAGATGCAAAAAGTAAAGATGCAAATAAAAGTAGATTGAAAGCTTATATGATAAAAGATAGACCCGGGGGCCATAGATTTCACTAGTGGCTTCTCTCAAGATAGCATAAATATTACGGTGGGTGAACAAATTACTGTCGAGCAATTGATAGAAAAGCGAAAAATTATAAGATTATCTAGGCATGATCATGTATATAGGCATCACATTCGCAACAAGTAGACCGACTCCTGCCTGCATCTACTACTATTACTCCACACATCGACCGCAATCCAGCATGCATCTAGAGTATTAAGTTCATAAGAACAGAGTAACGCATTAAGAAAGATGGCATAATGTAGAGGGATAAACTCAAGCAATATGATATAAACCCCATCTTTTTATCCTCGATGGCAACAATACAATACGTGCCTTGCAACCTTTCTGTCACTGGGTAAGGACACCACAAGATTGAACCCAAAGCAAAGCACTTCTCCCATGGCAAGAAAGATCAATCTAGTAGGCCAAACCAAACTGATAATTCAAAGAGACTTGCAAAGATAACTCAAACATACATAAAAGAATTCAGAGAAGATTCAAATATTTCACATAGATAAACTTGATAATAAACTCACAATTCATCAGATCTTGACAAACACACCGCAACAAGAGTTTACATCGAATAGATCTCCACAAGAGAGGGGGAGTGTATTGAGATCCAAAAAGAGACAAGAAGCCATCTAGCTAATAACTATGGACACGAAGGTCTGTGGTAAACTACTCACAACTCATCGGAGGGGCTATGGTGTTGATGCAGAAGCCCTCCATGGTCGATTCCCCCTCTGGCGGAACGCCGACGAAGGCTCCAAGATGGGATCTCGCGGATACACAAGGTTACGGTGGTGGAAATTGTTTTTCGTTGGCTCCCTGGATGTTTTGGGGTACGTAGGTATATACAGGAGGAGGAAGTACGTCGGTGGCCGCTCGAGGGGCCCAGGAGACACGGGGCATGCCCAGGAGGGGTGGGCGCGCCCTCGTATCTCCTGGCCGCCTCGATTGCTTCTTGACTTGCACTCCAAGTCCTCTGGAGCACGTTCGTTCCAAAAATCACGCCCCCGATGGTTTCATTCCGTTTGGACTCCGTTTGATATTCCTTTTCTTCCAAATACTAAAATAGGCAAAAAACAGCAATACGGGCTGGGCCTCCGGTTAGTAGGTTTTTTTTGACTGAACACTGTAGGGACTCCGGTTAGTAGGTTAGTCCCAAAAATGATATAAATGTGTAAAATAAAGCCCATAAATATCCAAAAGGGGTAATATAACAGCATGGAACAATCAAAAATTATAGATACATTGGAGACGTATCAGGGGGTAGGAGCACTTTTGCCCTCCGGTGGAGTGATTCCGACAGGGGAACTTCCCTCCCGGAGGGGGAAATCATTGTCATCATCATCACCAAGAACTCTCCCATCTTGGGGTGGGCAATCTCCATCAACATCGTCAACAGCACCATCTCATCTCAAACCCTAGTTCATCTCTCGTGATTCAGTCTGTGTACCGGAACTATAGATTGGTGCTTGTGGGTGATAGTAGTGTTGATTACATCTTGTAGTTGATTATTATATTGTTTATTTGGTGGAAGATTATATGTTCAGATCCAATATGCTATTTAATACCCCTCTGATCTTGAGCATGATTATTATTTGTGAGTAGTTACTTTTGTTCTTGAGGCCAGGGGAGAAATCTTGTTGCAAGTAATCATGTGAATATGATATGTGTTCGATATTTTGAAAGCATACACTACAAAAAAAATACACTTCCGTGATGATACGTGTTTGTCACAATAGGTCGCGTTTTTTGTCATGCATGTACATCCATGACGATTTTATCACAGAATCAAGATAGTCATACCTGTGCTGTCGTAGAAGTGTTCCATGGCATTACCAAAATTATCATCACGGAAGTGTCCACTTCCATGACGATAAATCGCGTGTCACAGAAGTGCTTTCGTCAAGGGTGACCGACATGTAGCATCCGCCATAAAGGAACGTCGTTAAGCTATCGGGTCGGGTTTTGGATCCGATAACCCGTTAACAGCCCCGACCAATGGGGATTTTCCATCTGTAAAATCATCATTGGCTGGAGGAAACACGTGGCGGCTCATCGTTGGGACAGATGTCATCCACTCATTGGACAGAAGGCGCCTATGATACGTCGACATGTGGCACGGCCCAACAGTGGCCCATTCCTGTGAAAAGGCCGGCCCGTTTGACTTGGTCAAAAGGTGGCGGGCTGGCCCATGGAAAGCCTGTTAACGGCTTGTTCGCATATAGCCCATTTATAGCCCGCTCACCCAAAGCCCGTTACGCCCTATCCGAATTAGGCCCAGTAGCATCATCTGGGCCATCCAATACGATTCCAACCCGTTTTCACTTCTGGCCCTTGTATGGCCCATGACGCCTTTCGGCCCATATGAGGCCCTTTGTAACTCTTGGCCCATTAACGGCCCGTGGTGAAACTGGCCCGTAATGAACAGTGTATCACTTTACACCCATTAATGGCCCGTGGTGAAACTGGCCCGTAATGAACAATGTATCACTTTATACCCATTAACGGCCCGTTATTCTTTTGGGTCGTTTCCAGCCCAAGTTATCTTTCGGCCTTCTGAGGGCCAATTTATTCTTGGTCTCATTTGCAGCATTCGGTTACTTACTGCCCGTTACTGTCATTTTCTGCTTGTGGGCCAAATTCAGCCCGTAGTTACATTCGGCCTGTTTGTGGATCGTTAATCTGTTGGCCCATTTTCATAGCATCACCAAATATGGCCTATTAACGGCCCGTTATGGTCAGCCCATAAAACGTACGATTTCCATTAGAGGCCCGTCTATGGCCCATTAAAGGCCCGTACAAGACCCATAAATGAGTCGGCCCTTACAAGGCCCATGGATCCTACGAGATGTAGAAGGCCCATGGATCCTACGAGATGTAGAAGGCCCATGGATCCTACGAGACGTAGAAGGCCCATGGATCCTACGGCCCGTTGAAGGCCCATGGATCCGACGGCCCGTACATGGCCCATGGATCGTACGGCCCGTGAAGGGCCATGGTCGGGCGAGTTGGCCCCCGTTTGAACGATATAGCATATTCAAAGAATTATCCTACTCAATACAATCACCTCTAAAAAAATACACTATACAACAAAGAGACCAAGGCATAGAAAGGTAGAATAATCCTACACTATACAATAAAGAAATTACAGCCGATTATACCCACTGGGCCTTATGGTTCGGCACAGGTGATAATAAAGCATACACAAACAGCAAATTACATACACTGGGCAAATACAACTCATACATCATGGACGTGCATCAACTTAGCTCCATTTGAACTATAATCTCTTCAGAAAATAGGATTGGCCGGATTCAGATAGCACAAATTTCAGTCTGCAAAATCCCCAATTCCTTCATGGTTACCTCAATGTCTTGTTTCATTTTTTTGACTCCTGCATCTAATACCTGCATGTCCAGTCTCAACTTGTTGATTATACGTTGACAATCATGTACACGTTGTCTGGCCACCTCTAGTTGATGCTCGAGAATATCAGCACATTCCAATTCCAATCCATAATCATTCGGTAACGGCCATGCCGCACTGCTCGCAGATCTTTGTGTGTATGTCACTTCATCCTGAAATGTTTCTGTAAGTACACATGACTAGGGCAAAAATATAGTTCAGTGAAGCGAGCAAGACACTATTTTGTACTACATGGCAAAACAGGACTAACAATAATGTTACACGTCATGAAGCATAAGCAGGTGATATTTTAAAAATTATAAAAAAGATAGTCTGTGCAGCCTGCATACAACAATCCTCTTAGCTCACCAGATGAGCATGATGTTGGGGCCCAATCGAAAACACAGACAAGTTACAAATTTAGATAGCACGTTGCATATAAGTAAGCAAGCAGTTGGCCATTCTGTAGCTCAATTAAAGTCTTAGGGAGCATAATGATGAACCGCTTTCAGGAACGTCGAGACCACTGCTGAGTGCCTCGCTGATGAGCAGATCAATGCTGCCAAGGGCTCTTCCAACAGCTGACGCCAAGATGAACCGCTTTCAGGAATGTCAAGACCATTGCTGTGTGCCTCGCTGATGAGCTGATCAATGCTGCCAAGGGCTCATCCGATAGCTACTCCAACCCGATCCGCAAGGACGACGAGGTACAGATTGATTGCGGCCTCTTCCTCAGAGCTGATCAAAAGTACAAGAACTAATCCGAGTGAAGAACAAGTTCCACTCGAAGACAAACACAACATATTCAAAGATAAACCAAGTTCATATAAATCCAAAGGTTCCAGACCTCGAATTAAAGTGCTCGGGCGTCAGGCCCGAAGGAGTTTCAGTGATTACAAAATCACTCGGCATTCCGAGGCAAATAAAGGTGAAGCTTAATGTTTTTCGGTCACTCGTCAGGGGAAGGGCTGGCAGGATCACAGAAGCTGACAAGGTCAATGCTGTCTGCAATACTAGTGGTAGCCTCAAGGAAGGTATCCATGAAGGACTAGAAGGTGTGCTTCTTAGTATTCACAACCTTGAGGGCCGCCAACTTGTCTTCTCTAGCATCTTTGCAGTGCACTCGAACCAATGACAGGGCAACATCAGCACCACAGCGAGCGGATGATTTCTTCCATTCCTACACTCTGCCCGGGATCTGATTTAGTCGAGTCATCAGTGACTCGAGATCTTGTGAAAGTTCCGCCTTGGGCCAGAGTTTGGCATCAACCCGAGTAATCACCGCCTTCGGTTGAGCCAGATAAGCAACAGCACTGTCCATGCGTGATTCCAACCGCAGCAAGTTCATCGCAACGTCATCTTTCACAGGAGAATTGATGGGGTCGAGACCCGTCTCGACCCGTCCAGTCTCAGCCTCAAAGTCCTAGCAAAGTTCTGCACAATCAAGAAAAATAGTGAGTCGACAATATAACAAGATATTCCAGTCGACAACAACTAACCAGTCGAACGATGATACCTTCAAGCTTCAGGACCAGTTTTGCAGCAAGTTGTCCCAGATAGGACTCCAGCATGCCCGTCTTGGCTCTGAGGCTTCCGACTTCATTGGTTAGGTTCTCCTTGTACTTCTTGAGTTGTTCAACTTCCCGATTGGCCTCAGAGATGGCAGTCTTCAGCTTCGAGTTCTCGTCTTCCAACTGTTGGGGAACGTAGCAGAAATTCAAAATTTTCCTACGTGTCACCAAGATCAATCTATGGAGAAACCAGCAACGATGGGAAGGAGAGTGCATCTACATACCCTTGTAGATCGCTAAGCGGAAGCGTTCAAGAGAACGGGGTTGAAGGAGTCGTACTCGTCGTGATCCAAATCATCGGAGATCCTAGTGCCGAACGGACGGCACCTCCGCGTTCAACACACGTACAGCCCGGTGACGTCTCCCATGCCTTGATCCAGCAAGGAGAGAGGGAGAGGTTGAGGAAGACTCCATCCAGCAGCAGCACAACGGCGTGGTGGTGATGGAGGAGCGTGGTGATCCAGCAGGGCTTCGCCAAGCACCGCGAGAGAGGAGGAGGAAGAGAGGTAGGGCTGCGCCAGGGGAAGGGTGAAGCTCCCATGCGCGTCCCCACTATATATAGGGGTGGAGGGGGCTGGTTTCTTGCCCTCCAAGTCCATTGGGGTGTTGGCAAAGGTGGGAGGAAAGAAATCCCATCATTTCCTTCCCCACCGATTGTTATCCCCTTTTTTAGGGATCTCGATCTTATCCCTTCGGGATATGATCTTATTCCTTCTAAGGGGGGATCTTGGTGCACCTTGACCAGGGGTGTGGGGCCTTGCCCCTCTACCATCGTTCATGTGGGCCCCCATGTAGGTGGGCCCCACTCCGAACCTTCTAGAACCTTCCTGTACAATACCAAAAATCCCAAACATTTTCCGGTGGCCAAAATAGGACTTCCCATATATATATCTTTACCTCCGGACCATTCCGGAACTCCTCATGACGTCCGGGATCTCATCCGGGACTTCGAACAACATTCGGTAACTGCACACTAATTCCCATAACAACTCTAGCGTCACCGAACCTTAAGTGTGTAGACCCTACGGGTTCGGGAATCATGCGCACATGACCGAGACAGCTCTCGCCAATAACCAACAGCGGGATCTGGATACCCATGTTGGCTCCCACATGTTCCACGATGATCTCATTGGATGAACCACGATGTCAAGGACTCTATCGATCCCGTATACAATTCCCTTTGTCTAGCGGTATAGTACTTGCCCGAGATTCGATCGTCGGTATACCGATACCTTGTTCAATCTCGTTACCGGCAAGTCTCTTTACTCGTTCCGTAACACATCATCCCGTGATCAACCCCTTGGTCACATTGTGCACATTAAGATGATGTCCAACCGAGTGGGCCAGAGATACCTCTCCGCTTACGGAGTGACAAATCCAGCCTCGATTCGTACAACCCAATGCAGACACTTTCGGAGATACCTGTAGTGCACCTTTATAGCCACCCAGTTACGTTGTGACGTTTGGTACACCCAAAGCATTCCTACGGTATCCGGTAGTTGCACAATCTCATGGTCTAAGGAAATGATACTTGACATTAGAAAAGCTTTAGCATACGAACTACACGATCTTTAGTGTTAGGCTTAGGATTGTGTCTTGTCCATCACATCATTCTCCTAATGATGTGATCCCGTTATCAACGACATCCAATGTCCATGGTCAGGAAACCGTAACCATCTATTGATCAACGAGCTAGTCAACTAGAGGCTTACTAGGGACATGGTGTTGTCTATGTATCCACACATGTATCTGAGTTTCCTATCAATACAATTGTAGCATGGATAATAAACGATTATCATGAACAAGGAAATATAATAATAACTAATTTATTATTGCCTCTAGGGCATATTTCCAACAGTCTCCCACTTGCACTAGAGTCAATAATCTAGTTCACATCGCCATGTGATTAACACTCACAGGCCACATCGCCATGTGACCAACATCCAAAGAGTTTACTAGTGTCATTAAACTAGTTCACATCATCATGTGATTAAGACTCAATGAGTTCTAGGGTTTGATCATGTTTTGCTTGTGAGAGAGGTTTTAGTCAACGGGTCTGCAACATTCAGATCCGTATGTACTTCGCAAATCTCTAGGTCATATTGTAAATGTTGCTTCCACGCTCCACTTGGAGCTATTCCAAATGGTTGCTCGACTATACGTATCTGTTTTGCTACTCAGAGTCATTCGGATAGGTGTTAAAGCTTGCATCAATGTAACCCTTTACCCCAAACTCTTTATCACCTCCATAATCGATAAACATGTCCTTATTACACCAAGGACAATTTTGACCGCTATTTGGTGATCCACTCCTTGATCACCTTTGTACCCTCTTGCCAGACATGTGGCAAGGCACACATCAGGTGCGGTACACAGCATAGCATACTGTAGAGCCTACATCTAAAGCATAGGGGACGACCTTCGTCCTTTCTCTCTTTTCTGCCGTGGTCGAGCTTTAAGTCTTAACTTCATACCTTACATCTCAGGCAAGAACTCCTTCTTTGACTGATCCATCTTGAACACCTTCAAGATCATGTCAAGGTATATGCTCATTTGAAAGTACCATTAAGCGGTTTTTGATCTATCCTCATAGATCTTGATGCTCAATGTTCAAGTAGCTTAATCCAGGTTTTCACTTGAAAAAAATACTTTTCAAATAACCCTATATGCTTTACAGAAAATTCTACATCATTTTTTATCATCAATATGTCAACAACATATACTCATCAGAAATTCTATAGGGCTCCCACTCACTTCTTTGGAAATACAAGTTTCTCATAAACTTTGTATAAACCTAAAATCTTTGATCATCTTATCAAAGTGCACATTCCGACTCCGAGATGCTTACTCCAGTCCATGGAAGGATCGCTAGAGCTATCATACCATTTAGCATCCTTAGGATCGACAAAACCTTTCTGATTGTATCACATACAACCTTTCCTTACAAAATTGGTAAGGAAACTCGTTTTGACATCCATCTGCCAGATTTCATAAATGCAGCTAATGCTAACATGATTCCGACGGACTTAAGCATCGCTACGGATGAGAAAATCTCATCGTAGTCAACTCCTTGAACTTGTGAAAAACTCTTCGCCACAAGTCGAGCTTCATAGACGGTGACATTACCGTCCACGTCCGTCTTCTTCTTAAAGATCCATTTATCGCAATGGCTTGCCGATCATTGGGCAAGTCCACTAAAGTCCATGCTTTGTTATGATACATGGATCCTATCTCGGATTTCATGGCTTTTAACCATTTGTCGGAATATGGGCCCACCATCGCTTCTCCATAGCTCGTAGGTTCATTGTTGTCTAGAAACATGACCCTCAAGACAGGGTCACCGTACCACTCTGAAGCAGTACGCGTCCTTGTCGTCCTACGAGGTTCGGTAGTGACTTGATCTGAAGCTTCATGATCATTATCATAAGCTCCCACTTCAATTGGTGTAGGTGCCACAGGAACGACTTCCTGTGCCCTGCTACACACTGGTTGAAGTGATGGTTCAATAACCTCATCAAGTCTCCACCATCCTCCCACTCAATTCTTTCGAGAGAAACTTTTCCTCGAGAAAGGACCCGTTTCTAGAAACAATCACTTTTGCTTCCGGATCTTAATTAGGAGGTATAGCCAACTATTTTGGGTGTCCTATGAAGATGCATTTTATCCGCTTTGGGTTTGAGCTTATCAACCTGAAACTTTTTCACATAAGCGTCGCAGCCCCAAACTTTTAAGAAACGACAACTTAGGTTTCTCCAAACGGTGTCATCTCGACGGAATTACGTGGTACCCTATTAAAGTGAGTGCGGTTGTCTCTAATGCCTAACCCATGAATGATAGTGGTAATTCGATAAGAGACATCATGGTACGCACCATATCCAATAGGGTGCAACTATGATGTTCGGACACACCATCACACTATGGTGTTCCAGGCGGTATTAATTGTGAAACAATTTCCTCAATGTCTTAATTGCGTGCCAAAGCTTGTAACTCAGATACTCATCCCTATGATAATATCATAGATATTTTATCCTCTTGTCACAATGATCTTCAACTTCACTTTGAAATTACTTGAACTATTCAATAATTCAGACTTGTGTTTCATCAAGTAAATATACTCAACATCTACTTGAACCATCTGTGAATTAAGAACATACCGATATTCACTGCATGCCTCAGCACTCATTGGACTGCACACATCAAAATGTGTTACTTCCAACAAGTTGCTTTCTTGTTCCATTTTACTGAAAACGAGGCTTCCAGTCGTCTTGCCCATGTGGTATGATTTGCATGTCTCAAGTGATTCAAAATCAAGTCAGTCCAAACGGTCCATCTGCATGGAGTTTCTTCATGCGTATACACCAATAGACATGGTTCGCATGTCTCAAACTTTTCAAAACGAGTGAGTCCAAAGATCCATCAACATGGAGCTTCTTCATGCGTTTTATACCAATATGACCTACATGGCAGTGCCACAAGTAAGTGGTACTATCATTACTATATTATACCTTTTGGCATGAAAATGTGTATCACTACGATCGAGATTCAATAAACCATCCCTTTAGGTGCAAGACCATTGAAGGTATTATTCAAATAAATAGAGTAACCATTATTCTCCTTAAATGAATGACCGTATTGCGATAGACATAATCCAATCATGTCTATGCTCAACGCAAACACCAAATGACAATTATTCAGGTTTAATACTAATCTTGATGGTAGAGGAAGCGTGCGATGTTTGATCACATCAAACTTGGAAACACTTCCAACACATATCATCAGCTCACCTTTAGCTAGTCTCTGTTTATTCTGTAGCTCTTTTATTTCGAGTTACTAACACTTAGCAACCGAACCGGTATCTTAATACCCTGGTGCTACTAGGAGTACTAGTAAAGTACACATTAACATAATGTATATCCAATATACTTCTATCGACCTTGCCAGCCTTCTCATCTACCAAGTATCTAGGGTAATTCTGCTCCAGTGGCTGTTTCCCTTATTACGGAAGCACTTAGTCTCGAGTTTGGGTTCAACCTTGGGTTGCTTCACTAGAGCAGCAGCTGATTTGTCGTTTCATGAAGTATCCCTTCTTGCCCTTGCCCTTCTTGAAACTAGTGGTTTCACCAACCATCAACAATTGATGCTCCTTCTGATTTCTACTTTCATGTGTCAAACATCGCGAATATCTCAAGGATCATCATATCTATCCCTGATAAGTTATAGTTCATCACAAAGCTCTAGCAGCTTGGTGGCAATGACTTGGGAGAAACATCACTATCTCATCTGGAAGATACCCCCCACTCGATTCAAGTGATTGTTGCACTCAGAGAATCTAGGCACAAGCTCAACGATTGAGCTTTTCTCCCTTAGTTTGCAGGCTGAGAAAATCGTCGGAGGTCTTATACCATTTGACGTGGGCACGAGCCTGAAATCCCAATTTCAGCCCTCGAAACATCTCATATGTTCCGTGATGTTTCGAGAACGTCTTCGGTGCCTCAACTCTAAACCGTTTAACTAAACTATCACGTAGTTATCAAAACGTGTATGTCCGATGTTCGCAACATCCACAGATGACGTTTGGGGTTCTGCACACTGAGCGGTGCATTAAGGACATAAGCTTTCTACTGATCGCATAATCGCTACTATCAACTTTCAACTATATTTTCTCTAGGAACATATCTAAACAAGAGAACTAAAGCGCGAGCCATTTACATAATTTGCAAATATCTTTTGACTATGTTCGGGATAATTATGCATCTTATGAGCTCCCACTCAGATAGACATCCCTCTAGTCATCTAAGTGATTACATGATCCGAGTCAACTAGGCCGTGTCCGATCATCACGTGAGACGGACTAGTCATCATCGGTGAACATCTTCATGTTGATCGTATCACCATATGACTCATGCTCGACCATTCGGTCTCTTGTGTTTCGAGGCCATGTGCGTACATGCTAGGCTCGCAAGTCAACCTAAGTGTTTCGTGTGTAAATCTGGCTTACACCCATTGTATGTGAACGTAAGAATCTATCACACCCGATCATCACGTGGTGCTTCAAACGATTTAACTTTCGCAACGGTGCACGCTTAGGGGAACACTTTCTTAAAATTTTAATGAGGGATCATCTTATTTACTACCGTCGTTCTAAGCAAATAAGATGCATAAACATGATAAACATCACATGCAATCAAATAGTGACATGATATGGCCAATATCATTTTGCTCCTTTTGATCTCCATCTTTGGGGCTCCATGATGATCATCGTCACCGGCCTGACACCATGATCTCCATCATCATGATCTCCATCATCGTGTCTTCATGAAGTTGTCTCGCCAACTATTACCTCTACTACTATGGCTACCGGTTAGAAATAAAGTAAAGTAATTACATGGCATTGTTCAATGACACGCAGGTCATACAATAAATTAAGACAACTCCTATGGCTCCTGCCGGTTGTCATACTCATCGACATGCAAGTCGTGATTCCTATTACAAGAACATGTTCAATCTCATACATCACATATCATTCATCATATTCTTCTTGGCCATATCACATCACATAGCATACCCTGCAAAAACAAGTTAGACGTCCTCTAATTGTTGTTGCATGTTTTACGTGGCTGCTATGGGTTTCTAGCAAGAACGTTTCTTACCTACGCAAAAACCACAACGTGATATGCCAATTGCTATTTACCCTTCATAAGCACCCTTTTCATCGAATTCGATCCGACTAAAGTGGGAGAGACTGGCACCCGCTAGCCACCTTATGCAACAAGTGCATGTTAGTCGGTGGAACCTGTCTCACGTAAGTGTACGTGTAAGGTCGGTCTGGGCCTCTTCATCCCACAATACCGTCGAAACAAGATTCGACTAGTAACGGTAAGAATATTGAACAAAATCAACGCCCACAACAACTTGTGTTCTACTCGTGCATAGAAACTACGCATAGACCTAGCTCATGATGCCACTGTTGGGGAACGTAGCAGAAATTCAAAATTTTCTACGCATCACCAAGATCAATCTATGGAGAAACCAGCAACGCGGGGAAGGACAGTGCATCTACATACCCTTGTAGATCGCTAAGAGGAAGCATTCAAGAGAACGGGGTTGAAGGAGTCGTACTCGTCGTGATCCAAATCATCGGAGATCCTAGTGCCGAATGGACGGCACCTCCGCGTTCAACACACGTACAGCCCGGTGACGTCTCCCATGCCTTGATCCAGCAAGGAGAGAGGGAGAGGTTGAGGAAGACTCCATCCAGCAGCAGCACAACGGCGTAGTGGTGATGGAGGAGCGTGGTGATCCAGCAGGGCTTCGCCAAGCACCGCAAGAGAGGAGGAGGAAGAGAGGTAGGGCTGCGCCAGGGGAAGGGTGAAGCTCCCATGCGCATCCCCACTATATATAGGGGTGGATGGGGCTGGTTTATTTCCCTCCAAGTCCATTGGGGCGTTGGCAATGGTGGGAGGAAACAAATCCCATCATTTCCTTCCCCACCGATTGTTATCCCCCTTTTTTAGGGATCTTGATCTTATCCCTTCGGGATATGATCTTATTCCTTCTAAGGGGGGATCTTGGTGCACCTTGACCAGGGTTGTGGGGCCTTGCCCCCACTACCCACGTTCATGTGGGCCCCCCATGTAGGTGGGCCCCACTCCGGAACCTTCTAGAACCTTCCCGGTACAATACCGAAAAATCCCGAACATTTTCTAGTGGCCAAAATAGGACTTCCCATATATAAATCTTTACCTCCGGACCATTCCGGAACTCCTCATGACGTCCGGGATCTCATCCGTGACTCCGAACAACATTTGGTAACTGCACACTAATTCCCATAACAACTCTAGCGTCACCGAACCTTAAGTGTGTAGACCCTACGGGTTCGGGAATCATGCAGACATGACCGAGACAGCTCTCTGGCCAATAACCAACAGCGGGATCTGGATACCCATGTTGGCTCCCACATGTTCCACGATGATCTCATTGGATGAACCACGATGTCAAGGACTCTATCGATCCCGTATACAATTCCCTTTGTCTAGCGGTATAGTACTTGCCCAAGATTCGATCGTCGGTATACCGATACCTTGTTCAATCTCGTTATCGCCAAGTCTCTTTACTCATTCCGTAACACATCATCCAGTGATCAACCCCTAGGTCACATTGTGCACATTATGATGATGTCCTACCGAGTGGGCCTAGAGATACCTCTCCGTTTACCGGTGTGACAAATCCCAGTCTCGATTCGTACAACCCAATGCACACTTTCGGAGATACCGTAGTGCACCTTTATAGCCACCCGATTACGTTGTGACGTTTGGTACATCCAAAGCATTCCTACGGTATCCGGGAGTTGCACAATCTCATGGTCTAAGGAAATGATACTTGACATTAGAAAAGCTTTAGCATACGAACTACACGATCTTTAGTGTTAGGCTTTGGATTGGGTCTTGTCCATCACATCATTCTCCTAATGATGTGATCCCGTTATCAATGACATCCAATGTCCATGGTCAGGAAACCGTAACCATCTATTGATCAACGAGCTAGTCAACTAGAGGCTTGCTAGGGACATGGTGTTGTCTATGTATCCACACATGTATCTGAGTTTCCTATCAATACAATTATAGCATGGATAATAAACGATTATCATGAACAAGGAAATATAATAATAACTAATTTATTATTGCCTCTAGGGCATATTTCCAACAGTCTCCCACTTGCACTAGAGTCAATAATCTAGTTCACATCGCCGTGTGATTAACACTCACAGGCCACATCGCCATGTGACCAACATCCAAAGAGTTTACTAGTGTCATTAAACTAGTTCACATCATCATGTGATTAAGACTCAATGAGTTCTAGGGTTTGATCATGTTTTGCTTGTGAGAGAGGTTTTAGTCAACGGGTCTGCAACATTCAGATCCGTATGTACTTCGCAAATCTCTAGGTCATATTGTAAATGTTGCTTCCACGCTCCACTTGAAGCTATTCCAAATGGTTGCTCCACTATACGTATCCGTTTTGCTACTCAGAGTCATTCCGATAGGTGTTAAAGCTTGCATCACCGTAACCCTTTACCCCAAACTCTTTATCACCTCCATAATCGAGAAACATGTCCTTATTACTCCAAGGACAATTTTGACCGCTATCTGGTGATCCACTCCTTGATCACCTTTCTACCCTCTTGCAAGACATGTGGTAAGGCACACATCAGGTGCGGTACACAGCATAGCATACTGTAGAGCCCACGTCTAAAGCATAGGGGACGACCTTCGTCCTTTCTCTCTTTTCTGCCGTGGTCGAGCTTTAAGTCTTAACTTCATACCTTACATCTCAGGCAAGAACTCCTTCTATGACTGATCCATCTTGAACACCTTCAAGATCATGTCAAGGTATATGCTCATTTGAAAGTACCATTAAGCGGTTTTTGATCTATCCTCATAGATCTTGATGCTCAATGTTCAAGTAGCTTAATCTAGGTTTTCACTTGAAAAAAATTCTTTTCAAATAACCCTATATGCTTTACACAAAATTCTACATCATTTTTGATCATCAATATGTCAACAACATATACTCATCAGAAATTCTATAGGGCTCCCACTCACTTCTTTGGAAATACAAGTTTCTCATAAACTTTGTATAAACCTAAAATCTTTGATCATCTTATCAAAGTGCACATTCCAACTCCGAGATGCTTACTCCAGTCCATGGATGGATCGCTAGAGCTATCATACCATTTAGCATCCTTAGGATCGACAAAACCTTTCTCATTGTATCACATACAACCTTTCCTTACAAAATTGGTAAGGAAACTCGTTTTGACATCCATCTGCCAGATTTCATAAATGCAGCTAATGCTAACATGATTCCGACGGACTTAAGCATCGCTACGGATGAGAAAATCTCATCGTAGTCAACTCCTTGAACTTGTGAAAAACTCTTCACCACAAGTCGAGCTTCATAGACGGTGACATTACCGTCCACGTCCGTCTTCTTCTTAAAGATCCATTTATCTCAATGGCTTGCCGATCATCGGGCAAGTCCACTAAAGTCCATGCTTTGTTATGATACATGGATCCTATCTCGGATTTCATGGCTTTTAACCATTTGTCGAATATGGGCCCACCATCGCTTCTCCATAGCTCGAGGTTCATTGTTGTTCAGAAACATGACCCTCAAGACAGGTCACCGCACCACTCCAAGCAAAGACGCATCCTTGTTGTCCTACGAGGTTCGGTAGTGACTTGATCTGAAGCTTCATGATCACTATCATAAGCTCCCACTTCAATTGGTGTAGGTGCCACAGGAACGACTTCCTGTGCCCTGCTACACACTGGTTGAAGTGATGGTTCAATAACCTCATCAAGTCTCCACCATCCTCCCACTCAATTCTTTCGAGAGAAACTTTTCCTCGAGAAAGGACCCGTTTCTAGAAACAATCACTTTTGCTTCCGGATCTGAATTAGGAGGTATACCCAACTATTTTGGGTGTCCTATGAAGATGCATTTTATCCGCTTTGGGTTTGAGCTTATCAACCTGAAACTTTTTCACATAAGCGTCGCAGCCCCAAACTTTTAAGAAACGACAACTTAGGTTTCTCCAAACGGTGTCGTCTCAACGGAATTACGTGGTACCCTATTAAAGTGAGTGCGGTTGTCTCTAATGCCTAACCCATGAATGATAGTGGTAATTCGATAAGAGACATCATGGTACGCACCATATCCAATAGGGTGCAACTATGATGTTCGGACACACCATCACACTATGGTGTTCCAGGCGGTATTAATTGTGAAACAATTTCCTCAATGTCTTAATTGCGTGCCAAAGCTCGTAACTCAGATACTCATCCCTATGATAATATCATAGATATTTTATCCTCTTGTCACAATGATCTTCAACTTCACTCTAAAATTACTTGAACTATTCAATAATTCAGACTTGTGTTTCATCAAGTAAATATACTCAACATCTACTCGAACCATCTGTGAATTAAGAACATAACGATATTCACTGCATGCATCAGCACTCATTGGACTGCACACATCAAAATGTGTTACTTCCAACAAGTTGCTTCTTGTTCCATTTTACTGAAAACGAGGCTTCCAGTCGTCTTGCCCATGTGGTATGATTTGCATGTCTCAAGTGATTCAAAATCAAGTCAGTCCAAACGGTCCATCTGCATGGAGTTTCTTCATGCGTATACACCAATAGACATGGTTCGCATGTCTCAAACTTTTCCAAACGAGTGAGTCCAAAGATCCATCAACATGGAGCTTCTTCATGCGTTTTATACCAATATGACCTACATGGCAGTGCCACAAGTAAGTGGTACTATCATTACTATATTATACCTTTTGGCATGAAAATGTGTATCACTACGATCGAGATTCAAAAAACCATCCCTTTAGGTGCAAGACCATTGAAGGTATTATTCAAATAAATAGAGTAACCATTATTCTCCTTAAATGAATAACCGTATTGCGGTAGACATAATCCAATCATGTCTATGCTCAACGGAAACACCAAATGACAATTATTCAGGTTTAATACTAATCTTGATGGTAGAGGGAGCGTGCGATGTTTGATCACATCAAACTTGGAAACACTTCCAACACATATCGTCAGCTCACCTTTAGCTAGTCTCCGTTTATTCCATAGCTCTTTTATTTCGAGTTACTAACACTTAGCAACCGAACCGGTATCTTAATACCCTGGTGCTACTAGGAGTACTAGTAAAGTACACATTAACATAATGTATATCCAATATACTTCTATCGACCTTGCCAGCCTTCTCATCTACCAAGTATCTAGGGTAATTCTGCTCTAGTGGCTGTTTCCCTTATTACGGAAGCACTTAGTCTCGGGTTTGGGTTCAACCTTGGGTTGCTTCACTAGAGCAGTAGCTGATTTGCCGTTTCATGAAGTATCCCTTCTTGCCCTTGCCCTTCTTGAAACTAGTGGTTTCACCAACCATCAACAATTGATGCTCCTTCTTGACTTCTGCTTTCGCGGTGTCAAACATCGCGAATATCTCAAGGATCATCATATCTATCCCTGATAAGATATAGTTCATCACAAAGCTCTAACAGCTTGGTGGCAATGACTTTGGAGGAACATCACAATCTCATCTGGAAGATAACTCCCACTCGATTCAAGTGATTGTTGCACTCCGACAATCTAGGCACAAGCTCAATGATTGAGCTTTTCTCCCTTAGTTTGCAGGCTGAGAAAATCATCTGAGGTCTTATACCTCTTGACGTGGGCACGAGCCTGAAATCCCAATTTCAGCCCTTGAAACATCTCATATGTTCCGCGATGTTTCGAAAACGTCTTCGGTGCCTCAACTCTAAACCGTTTAACTAAACTATCACGTAGTTATCAAAACGTGTATGTCCGATGTTCGCAACATCCACAGACGACGCTTGGGGTTCTCGCATAATCGAGCGTGCATTAAGGACATAAGCTTTCATCGATCGCATAATCGCTACTCTCAACTTTCAACTATATTTTCTCTAGGAACATATCTAAACAAGAGAACTAAAGCGAGCGAGCTTTACATAATTTGCAAATATCTTTTGACTATGTTCAGGATAATTAAGTTCATCTTATGAGCTCCCACTCAGATAGACATCCCTCTAGTCATCTAAGTGATTACCTGATCCGAGTCAACTAGGCCGTGTCCGATCATCACGTGAGACGGACTAGTCATCATCGGTGAACATCTTCATGTTGATCTTATCTACCATACGACTCATGCTCGACCTTTCGGTCTCTTGTGTTTCGAGGCCATGTCTGTACATGCTAGGCTCGTCAAGTCAACCTAAGTGTTTCGCGTGTGTAAATCTGGCTTACACCCGTTGTATGTGAACGTAAGAATCTATCACACCCGATCATCACGTGGTGCTTCGAAACGACGAACTTTCGAGACGGTGCACAGTTAGGGGGGACACTTTCTTAAAACTTTAATGAGGGATCATCTTATTTACTACCGTCGTTCTAAGCAAATAAGATGCATAAACATGATAAACATCACATGCAATCAAATAGTGACATGATATGGCCAATATCATTTTGCTCCTTTTGATCACCATCTTCGGGGCTCCATGATGATCATCGTCACCGGCCTAACACCATGATCTCCATCATCATGATCTCTATCATCGTGTCTTCATGAAGTTGTCTCGCCTACTATTACCTCTACTACTATGGCTACCGGTTAGAAATAAAGTAAAGTAATTACATGGCATTGTTCAATGACACGCAGGTCATACAATAAATTAAGACAACTCCTATGGCTCCTGCCGGTTGTCATACTCATCGACATGCAAGTCGTGATTCCTATTACAAGAACATGTTCAATCTCAAACATCACATATCATTCATCATATTCTTCTTGGCCATATCACATCACATAGCATACCCTGCAAAAACAAGTTAGACGTCCTCTAATTGTTGTTGCATGTTTTACGTGGCTGCTATGGGTTTCTAGCAAGAACGTTTCTTACCTACGCAAAACCACAACGTGATATGCCAATTGCTATTTACCCTTCATAAGCACCCTTTTCATCGAATTCGATCCGACTAAAGTGGAGAGATCGGCACCGCTAGCCACCTTATGCAACAAGTGCATGTCACCGGTGGAACTGCCTCACGTAAGTTTACGTGTAAGGTCGGTCTGGGCCGCTTCATCCCACAATACCGTCGAAACAAGATTAGACTAGTAACGGTAAGCATATTGAACAAAATCAACGCCCACAACAACTTGTGTTCTACTCGTGCATAGAAACTACGCATAGACCTAGCTCATGATGCCACTGTTGGGGAACGTAGCAGAAATTCAAAATTTTCTACGCATCACCAAGATCAATCTATGGAGAAATCAGCAACGAGGGGAAGGAGAGTGCATCTACATACCCTTGTAGATCGCTAAGCGGAAGCGTTCAAGAGAACAGGGTTGAAGGAGTCGTACTCGTCGTGATCCAAATCATCGGAGATCCTAGTGCCGAACGGACGGCACCTCCGCGTTCAACACACGTACAGCCCGGTGACGTCTCCCATGCCTTGATCCAGCAAGGAGAGAGGGAGAGGTTGAGGAAGACTCCATCCAGCAGCAGCACAACGGCGTGGTGGTGATGGAGGAGCGTGGTGATCCAGCAGGGCTTCGCCAAGCACCGCGAGAGAGGAGGAGGAAGAGAGGTAGGGCTGCGCCAGGGGAAGGGTGAAGCTCCCATGCGCGTCCCCACTGTATATAGGGGTGGAGGGGGCTGGTTTCTTGCCCTCCAAGTCCATTGGGGCGTTGGCAAAGGTGGGAGGAAACAAATCCCATCATTTCCTTCCCCACCGATTGTTATCCCCCTTTTTTAGGGATCTTGATCTTATCCCTTCGGGATATGATCTTATTCCTTCTAAGGGGGGATCTTGGTGCACCTTGACCAGGGGTGTGGGGCCTTGCCCCAACTACCCACGTTCATGTGGGCCCCCCATGTAGGTGGGCCCCACTCCGGAACCTTCTAGAACCTTCCCGGTACAATACCGAAAAATCCCGAACATTTTCCAGTGGCCAAAATAGGACTTTCCATATATAAATCTTTACCTCCGGACCATTCCAGAACTCCTCATGACGTCCGGGATCTCATCCGGGACTCCGAACAACATTCGGTAACTGCACACTAATTCCCATAACAACTCTAGCGTCACCGAACCTTAAGTGTGTAGACCCTATGGGTTCGGGAATCATGCAGACATGACCGAGACAGCTCTCTGGCCAATAACCAACAGCGGGATCTGGATACCCATGTTGGCTCCCACATGTTCCACGATGATCTCATTGGATGAACCACAATGTCAAGGACTCAATCGATCCCGTATACAATTCCCTTTGTCTAGCGGTATAGTACTTGCCCTAGATTCGATCGTCGGTATACCGATACCTTGTTCAATCTCGTTACCGGCAAGTCTCTTTACTCGTTCCATAACACATCATCCCGTGATCAACCCCTTGGTCACATTGTGCACATTATGATGATGTCCTACCAAGTGGGCCCAGAGATACCTCTCCGTTTCGGAGTGACAAATCCCGCCTCGATTCGTACAACCCAAAAGACACTTTCGGAGATACCTGTAGTGCACCTTTATAGCCACCCAGTTACGTTGTGACGTTTGGTACACCCAAAGCATTCCTACGGTATCCGGGAGTTGCACAATCTCATGGTCTAAGGAAATGATACTTGACACTAGAAAAGCTTTAGCATACGAACTACACGATCTTTGGTGCTAGGCTTAGGATTGGGTCTTGTCCATCACATCAATCTCCTAATGATGTGATCCCGTTATCAACGACATCCAATGTCCATGGTCAGGAAACCGTAACCATCTATTGATCAACGAGCTAGTCAACTAGAGGCTTACTAGGGACATGGTGTTGTCTATGTATCCACACATGTATCTGAGTTTCCTATCAATACAATTGTAGCATGGATAATAAACGATTATCATGAACAAGGAAATATAATAATAACTAATTTATTATTGCCTCTAGGGCATATTTCCAACACCAACTTGCCGACCAAAGCCAGCTTCTTGGCTGCAAGCGCTGCCTTCTCTCGCACCTCCTTATGAGCAGCAGCAAGATCCAAATCCTTCTTCTCCAGAGCTTCCTTCATTTTCTCTAAAGAAACAACACTCTTCGGACGAGCTTGAAGCTGACGGTTTTCACTATGCACATCTGCTCGTGTGAAGTCACTCAGTTAAAAAAAATGAAAGGCGCAATGTGCTTCTTCTTGAGCGGTCGATTGGTTACCTCCCATGATGGTTGTTTCTTCTTGAGAAGTCTTGAGGTTCTTCTTCGCCAGTTCAAGATCAAGTTGGAGGCTGATTTGCTTCTTGTTCAACTCAGAAAGTTGAGCCCAAAGATCACAAGACCTCTGCAGTCAGCAAGAGAGAGATATCAGTCGACAGAAACAAAAGACAATGACAGTGAAAGTTACTCTAAGACTACTGCCAAATCAAACATTCAGTAGTAATCTCGGGGACTAAACCCAGTGGGTGCACTTAGCGTGCCCCCACTGGTTTAGATCAACACTCAGCATGGTCTGCCCAGCGTGAGTCAAAAACAAAAAACTTGATTCTCTGACCTCAACCGACTGCCAGCAGTCGACCGTGGTCTCGGGGACTACACCCAGTGGGTGCACTCTGCATGCCCCCACTGGTTCGGACAAAACACTCGACTCAACATGAGTTGAGTGGAGTGGAAGACCTCTTAAACTCTAAAGCAGGCAGACCCCAGTGGGTGATCGGATATGAAACATAGACCATGATAGTAGATGCACATATGGGCAGCGTTCAAAAGTTCAGTCGGGTGATCACTGACCTGAACATTGGTTTGCAGAGCGGTGCTAGCATTATAAGCCACCTGACTGGCCTCGTGAATCACATTCACCTACTCCATAACAAGATTCACCTGGCGAAGAGCCTCCCTGGCAGCATTTGGCGAGTCATCTGGAGTCTGGCATGCAACAAAAAGTGATGGCTCCAAGGCGGCCGAAGCAACCACTGGGTCAGATGCGTGGAGTTGCACTGGAGCAGCAGGAGCAAGAGCAGTCGACCCCGACGGACGATTAGTCGTCAGCGGGTTGGCGAATGTGATGTTGGTCCGAACCAGATCTCCAGATTGCTCGACCACCGCCTCAAGCACCGGCGTCGATTGAGGGACTTGAACTTCAAGCCCTCTCCCGCTCGAGCCCTTGCCTCTCTTCCTCCTCTCCTTCGGAGGCACTTCTTCTTCATCATCATCAGAGAGCACGATGATGTCTCATGGAGCTGCAGCGAAAAGAAAAACAACAGAAATTCAACCGACTGACAACTCAGTCGACAAAATAAGTTTTGGTCAAGCAGACTTACCAGCTCGGGAGGTGGCCGCGTCTTCAGTTTCCTCATCTCCCGGAGCCTTGTCAACATCCATGTCAGTCGCGGCAGAGGTTGGGCTGGAAAGATACACGATCCATTCGGTCAGAACAGAAGAACCAGTCGGCAGAGATAAGCACAGGAAAGATGCTCACCCTGAGGCAACAGGGACATCCATCTTGATCCTCGGCAGAGTCTTTCGAGCCTTTGGAGGAGCAATCTTGGGATGCTTGGCGACTTTCTCTGTGGCTCCGGAGTTGACGTCCGGGTGGGCTTCTGCGTTTGGGTGCTTGGGGCCATATTCTTTCCGCGCCTTCCCGCCGGGTCATGGTGTTCAGAGCGAGGCGGCGAGTCGACCGCCTCCTTGTCATCTGACTCCTCGCTTTCCTCCTCATCTTCTTCGTCCGAAGATTCCCATTCGCCGCTCTCCTCCGCACTGGCCTCTCCCTCCTGGCCTTGCTCCAGAACTTGTTCACCATTGGGCATCGAATACATGTCAGTAAAAACCTACAAGAAAAGAAGTCGAGTAAAAGTCAGTCGGGCTCAAGAGCAGTCAGAAAGAGTATTCAAAAACAGTCAGAATGGAGGATGCACCTTGTCAGGCTGATTATCATCACTGAAGGGGACGACTCTCCTGGCTCCTCTGGGGTTGTCCTTGTTACCTGTAATGCCCTTCAACCACATGGCCACTATCTTGGCCGGTACCTCTCCTGGGTGAACCCGAGTAGTGTCGTCAGCCCCAGAGTACATCCACATGGGATGATCACGGGCCTGAAGAGGCTGGATGCGTCGACTGAGGAATACTTCCAGCAAGTCCATCCTAGTGACGCCCTGATTGATCAGTTGGACCACCCTCTCAACTAGCATGTTCGTCTCCACGCTCTCAGCAGCAGTCATTTTTAGTGAGGAAGGAGTCTGTACGCGATCAAAGGTAAACTGGGGAAGTCCGGTCGACTGACCTGGAGTGGCGAGGTCCTGGCAGTAGAACCAGGTCGACTACCAGCTTCAAACCGATTCGGGAAGAGTCGTGGAAGGGAAGGAGCTCCTCTGCCTCTTGTGGATACCCAAACCCCCACACATCAGAATGACATGCGTTTTCTCGTCACTCGTGTTTGCTTTCTTCACCGACTGAGAACGGATGGTGAAGATATGCTTGAAAAGACCCCAGTGCGGTCGACACCTGTCGGTGTCAAAACCGGCGGATCTCGGGTAGGGGGTCCCTAACTGTGCGTCTAGGCGGATGGTAACAGGAGACAAGGGACACGATGTTTTACCCAGGTTCGGGCCCTCTCCATGGAGGTAAAACCCCACGCCCCGCTTGATTAATATTGATGATATGGGTAGTACAAGAGTGGATCTACCACGAGATCAAGGAGGCTAAACCCTAAAGCTAGCCTATGGTATGATTGTTGTAATGTATGTTGTGTCCTACGGACTAAAGCCCTCCGGTTTATATAGACACCGAGACGCCTAGGTTACACAGAGTCGGTTACAATGGTAGGAGATCTACATATCCGCATCGCCAAGCTTGCCTTCCACGCCAAGGAAAGTCCCATCCGGACACGGACGGAGTCTTCAATCTTGTATCTTCAGAGTCTTGGAGTCCGTGGGCGATGACAGTCCGCTGTCCGGACACCCCTAGTCCAGACTCCTCAGAGATAAAGCGCTTAGAGCCGCCATGCATCCAGTCAATTTTTGTATTTGTTTGAGGTCCTTTGGGATATCCAATTGTGATAGAGCTCGGATCTTGGCTGGGTTTGCTTCAATTCTTCTGCCGGATCCAATGAAGCCCAAGAGCTTTCCGGCTGGTACGCTGAAAACGCATTTTTCCTGGTTGAGCTTGATGTCATATGTTCGGAGATTATCGAATGTGAGCCTCAAATCGTCTACTAGGGTTTTGACATGCTTGGTTTTAACGACCACATCGTCTATGTATGCCTCCACTGTTTTGCCGATCTGGTTTGCCAGACATGTCTGAATCATGCGCTGATATATTGCGCCGGAGTTTTTGAGCCCGAAGGGCATTGTGTTGAAGCAGAATGGGTCGTATGGGGTGATGAATGCCATTGCGGCTTGGTCGGGCTCTGCCATCTTAATTTGGTGGTAGCCGGAGTTTGCGTCGAGGAAGCACAATGAATCGTGTCCTGCGATAGCGTCGATAATTTGATCGATGCGGGGGGGAAGGGATCCTTTGGGCAAGCCTTGTTAAGGTCCTTGAAATCGACGTATAGGCGCCAGGATTTTTCCTTCTTTGGTACCATCACCAGGTTTGCTAGCCAGTCCGGTGTTTTATATCTCTGATGAATCCGGCCTCCAATAGTTTGGCTAGCTCCTCTCCCATGGCCTGTCTCTTGGGTTCGGAGAAACGCAAGAGCTTGTTTGACTGGCTTGAATCCTTTTAGGATGTTTAGGCTGTGCTCGGCTAGCCGGCGTGGGATTCCTGGCATGTCTGAAGGGTGCCAGGCAAAAATGTCCCAATTTTCGCGTAGGAATTCTCGTAGTGCAGCGTCTACATCAGGGTTTAACTATGCCCCGATGGAGGCCGTTTTTGTAGGATCCATTGGATTGACTTGGAATTTGACTATTTCGTCCGCCGGTTTAAAGGAGGTGGACTTGGATCTCTTATCGAGTATCACATCGTCCCTGTTCACCATGGAGCACTGCACAGTGAGTTCCTCGGCCGCTAGGGCTTCGGATAGTGCCTCAAGGGCTAGTGCGGCTGTCTTGTTTTCGGCGCGGAGTGCTATCTCCCGGTCACTAGCAAGAGTGATGATTCTGTTGGGCCCAGGCATTTTGAGCTTCATGTACCCATAATGGGGTATAGCTTGAAAAATTGTGAATGCCTCTCGCCCTAATAGAGCATGATATCCGCTGCTGAACGGGGCCACTTGGAACGTGACCTCCTCGGACCTATAATTATCCGGCGTGCTGAACACCACATCCAGTGTGATTTTTCCTGTACAGCATGCTTCCCGACTGGGGATTATTCCCCTAAAGGTTGTGCTGCTTCACTCAATGCGGCTCCAGTCTATTTCCATTTTTCTGAGGGTTTCCTCGTAAGTGAGGTTCAATCCGCTGCCACCGTCCATGAGTACCTTGGTAAGGCGAAAGCCGTCTACTATTGGACTGAGAACCAATGTGGCTGGTGCTCGGGCTGTTCGGAATTTAGGTTCGTCACTGGCATTAAAGGTAATAGCCGTGTCACTCCATGGGTTTATTGTTGCTACTTGGTAGACTTCGTAAGGCTGTGGAGTGTTCGTTTCACAGATTATTTGATGCGAAAGTCTCAAGACTATTATCATCTGATCGGTATCCTTGGGCTGGTGCTCTAGAGTTAGAAGCTCTTCGCCACTTTTGGCCACCTGCCGTAGTATCCAACATGCTCTAAGGATATGAGTTGGAGTGGCGCCCTCTGTACTATGAATTTTGCAGGGTCCATTGAGCCATCCTTCCAGTACGGTTCCATGCCCTATAGAGGGTTTTTGCTTTTTGGTATTTAACCCAGGTGCCTGGCGATGGTGCATGCTTTTATTTCGGACTGGGGTTGTATTCAGGGCCGGATTGTCCCAAAAAATGATTACGGTTTTCCACGCGCTTTTCATCGCACAGTACTTTCGTACTATAGACGTCAAGTCAGTGAAGCGTGTAATTTCACGACGACTTACGGCGTTGAGGATTCCCTTGTCTGTGCAATTATTGCAGAAGAATGAAATTGCGTCCTCCTCACGACAATCTTTATCCTGTTCATGACCAGGAGGAATCTGGCCCAGTAATGGTGTACTATTTCTGCGGGCTCTTGCCGGATTTGAGATAGATAGCTTATGTTTGGGTGGGCGGGTGGAATTACATTCGGAACCCCGCCCAATCTAAGACTCAGGGGCCAAGAAGTTTCCGAACTTGGAAGCTTGGGTTCTTGGATGTTGTCCAATGAATCTAGCCCGCTGCCCGACATTAGGTTCAGGGCTTGAGTGACGTCCTCCCCTCCGCGGGAATCCGGCATGGAGGGATCGGGAATCCGGACATAGCTAGTCCTTAAAATAGAGGAAGGGTCGCCGTATTGTTCCTCAACCACGGCGACATGGTGGGTAACCCGGGAGAGTTGATCTCTCGATCGGGTTTAGGCCCAATCGATCGTAGTCAGAAGCGACTCCTGTATGGCGATGCAATCCAAGAGCTCGTTTAAGGAAGAGAGCTCCATCGGATCTAACCGCCGGCGAAGTTTCGAGTTAACGTGAAGATTGCTTTCGATGACCCGAGAAGTCATTGTCGGCGCTGGTGGCGAACAGCGGTCATAAGAAAACCGCTTAGCCGAGAGTTTGGCCGATGGCCAAAGCTCCTTTAGCAACAAGTGCCGCCTTTAAAGACGGATGAGGCATCCTTCCCGATGGCGACGCACGAGGAACTCTCAATGAAAGCACCAATGTCGGTGTCAAAACCGTGGATCTCGGTAGGGGGTCCCGAATCAAGGCGTCTAGGCGGATGGTAACAGGAGACAAGGGACACGATGTTTTTACCCAGGTTCGGGCCCTCTCGATGGAGGTAAAACCCTACTCCTGCTTGATTAATATTGATGATATGGGTAGTACAAGAGTAGATCTACCACGAGAGTAAACCCTAGAAGCTAGCCTATGGTATGATTGTTGTTCGTCCTACGGACTAAAACCCTCCGGTTTATATAGGCACTGAAGAGGGTTAGGGTTACACAAAGTCGGTTACAATGGTAGGAGATCTATATATCCGTATCGCCAAGCTTGCCTTCCACGCCAAGGAAAGTCCCATCCGGACACGGGACGAAGTCTTCAATCTTGTATCTTCATAGTCCAGGAGTCCGGACAAAGGTGATAGTTCGGCTATCCGGACACCCCCTAATCCAGGACTCACCCGGTCATGGAGTTGGGCACCGAAGAAGTTCAAGAAGCCCCGGAAGAAGGGGTGCGGAGGAAGCGAGAAGCCCCGGTCGACATGGGTGGCGAGTAGTACACACTCACCCGGTCATGGCTGCGGCTCCGTCTCCCCCTCCGACAGCCTCGCTACGCCCTTGGCAATCAGCCCAGACTCCACCAGCTCGTCCAGATCTTCCTGCCGGAGCGAAGACCGGATCCAATCGCCTTGGATCCAACCTGGCGGCAGTGCCGAGCGCGACGACAACCCGTGATTCTGCTTCTTGCCCTTTGCCCCCGTCGCCTTCTTCGCGCGTTCCAGCGGTGCCGTCTTGTCCTTCACCATGGTGGCGGAGCAGCGGCGTCGGGAGCGGAGGAGCCGAATGCAATGGAGAAGCAGAGGAAGAAGGGGGAAAACAGACGCGCACAGTGCAGGCGCCTCGGCTCCATTGCCTTATAAAGGGCCGCTTCCGAGTGGCTGACGCGTGAGCCAATGAGATCCTGTCAAATCCCGCAACAGTCGCGCATGACATACGTGGCGAAAAAGGTGGCATGGAGATCGAGGCGCTTCCGTTTATCCACCCCGCTTACTTCGGCACGCTCCGTCCCGCGCGCTTCCCCGAAATTTCAAATCCCGTGGAATCCGGGATACACTGCAATATATCACGCCAAAGATTCTGCACCCCGAAACAACACTCGACAGACAATGTAACAAATTCACTAGGCAACTTTCTGAATCGATCAAGGCGACTGAATCGAAGCTAAAGTTCCAACGTGAGTCTTCCATCCTGCGTAAAAGCACTCGTGAGGCGCAAGGCTCAAACCAAGATCAACTTCAACCTTCTTTCCACTCGAACCTTAATCCATTCGGGGGCTAATGATGAGGATACAGACCTAGGGTAGGGTCACGGGCCTAACCTATACGCCCTACCCACGGTCACTACCCTAGAAGCAAATAAGTCCAAGAGAGAACTAGGAATACCTAGGGAAGGTGTCAAGTGCAATCCACTCGACGAACCATATCACTCGGGTATCCTTCTTACCTAATGTCACTCGACCATACAAGGAACCACTCGACCTTCTGAAGACCAGGAGTCACTCAGCACTACAACGGTCAGGCGTTCACTCTATAGTCTTTGAGATCATTCATAGCACTTATGGCTAGCATTATCAGTAACGCCCCGTCTTTATGTACATTGAACCCTTTGTTATGGAGGATGGCTGGGGTCCTGGCGCACTCTATATAAGCCAGCCCCCTCCTCTAGCATAGGGGTTCGCACCTTATATAAGACCACACGCATATAATCCAGTCGACCGCCTCCGGGCACCGAGACGTAGGGCTTTTACTTCCACCGTGAAGGGCCTGAACTTGTAAATCTTGTGTGTACATCTCCACCATAGCTGAGCTCTTGCCTCTCCATACCTACCCCCCTTTCTACTGTCAGTCTTAGGACCACAACGGTGACTACAAATGGGACTGGTTCTTCCACCTCCCACCTACCTCTTGCCTCTCTCTCTCTCTCTCTCTCTCTCTCTCTCTCTCTCTCTCTATCTATCTATCTCTCTCTCTCTCTCTCTCTCTCTCTATCTATCTCTCTCTCTCCATTGATCCCCTTTGAGCTTTCTTGCCCGATCACCTTCTCCAGCCAACCAAACTTGTTGATTTGCTAGGGGTTGAGGGAGGAGACCTAGATCTACACTTGCACCAAAGGAAATTTCAATCCCCCATACTTTCTTGTGTGAATTTTGTTACCCTTGGGTGTTTGGGGACCCTAGACGGAAGAGGTCATCTCGGAGCCACATTCCATTGTGGTGAAGCTTCGTGGTGTTGTTGGGAGCCTCCAATTAAGTTCTGGAGAGAGCTCCGACCTTGCTTTTAAAGGCTCGGTTGCCGCCTTCAAGGGAACCACTAGTGGAATCATGTCATCTTGCATTGTGCGAGGGTGTGAGGAGAATACGGTGTCCTTAGTGGCTTCTTGGGGAGCATTGTGCCTCCACACTGCTCCAACGAAGATGTACCTCCCCCTAAAGGGAGGGAACTTTGGTAGCACATCCTCGTCTCCATCGACTCGACTTGTGTTTATTTCTATCCTTTACTTTGAGCAAGTTATATTGTGTTTGTATCTTTTGCTTACCTGTGAGCTCGTTCTTGTGCTTGTCATATAGGTTTTTCACCTAGTTGCATATCTAGACAACCTATTTTATTGTCAAGCCTAATTTGATTAAAAAGCTAAAATCGGCAGTTGCATATTCACCCCCCCCTCTAGTCAACCATATCAATCCATTCACAATGCAACTATAAAAAACTTCTCCCTGTTCTGAAGTAACTCATGTTGGTTGCCAACTGAATCCTATTTATGTATTCAGGTAAGTCATGTTTTTATCAGGGTGTTGACCTTACATTGTGTTGTATGCTTGTGTAGATGGCTTGTAAGATTAAACAATTCTCTTATGGTTCTGGAGGGCATGGCATTTCCTCTGGTTTAGTAGGTGATGCCAGTCCATATGAAACTCCCAAGTTAGTCGTAGCGCGTAGGCGTTCCAGGTCGTCCAGGAAGGCAACCACCTTCACACAACCTCAGTCGAAGGCAATGAAGGACAACAAGAAGATGAAAGGAGATGTGTGTCGTGATGTGTTTTCTCCGTGCCCGACACTGAAGATTATCTACACGAAAGCAAGGGAAAATGCAAGCATTCCATCAGGCGGTGGGTTCCTCCTGAGAACAAGAGAATGGGTCTGTTCTTCGGCACAACCCCGGGCCAATTATGAAGTTTGTGGTCAAGCTCGATGATGTAAACTTAGCTTACCCAAATCTTTGCATACCAGGTCATTTTGTGAAACATCTGAAAGATTGCGAAACCAAGGGGGGTTTCCCCTTCTTTGGGCTTCTAGAATAAGCTGGCAGCTTATTCTAGAAGCACAACCAAATTTTATTTTTTCAAAGCCTACTATTTCCTCGTTGTATATACACCCAAAAATTGGAAAAATATAAAAAGTTCATTTTTTTAGAATAATTTTCAGTTTGTTTTGCACTAGTATGTAATTTTCCGCCAACCAAAACCGAGCATTGACTTCATGGCGAAAAACAAAAAAAATTGGTCAAAATAGTGTGATTGTGTCTTGTGTATAGCAACAATTTTTGTTTTTTTACCTAGAAGTCAAGCTGGGCTTTGGTTGACAAAATGTACATACTAGTGCGCAAGAAAGTCACGTTTAATTTTTCTGTAATTTTTTTTTCCAATTTCTGGGTGTATATACACCCAGGAACCAAACGTCCCCCCCTGCCCCCCCCCCCCACCACAAAAAAAAGCCACCAAATAAACTGGCTCTAGATCGATTTTCTAGCGAAGTGAGAATGTTGTTTTTGATACTGTCATGCGAGACTCATGACCCGACCCAACCCGTTCGTTACAAGCGGGGTTCACTTTGAGTAAGAAAAAACATTAGAGCTCTCCTAGGCCTTTACTCCTTGCATGGTAGAAAACACATCTAACTTGATTGCCACCGACAATATATGGCTACATCTAGCTTACTCGACGAAATATGACAAGTCTAAACGCACACAGAGATGGCAGTGTATGCGTGCCAACGTAGAATCGCTACATCGGCAGGAGGTTGCTCTGCACGCCGGCGTACGCAGGCAGGCCCAACGCTACAGTTGTGTGCTCGTTTGGAGTCCGGACGATGCGTGGCGCGCCGCGACGGTTCCGGCGGGTATGCGGACGATTCACTTGCCTTTCTTTTGTCAGTTGGGGAGGGGGTTGCGATGGGCCCCACCTCCTTGAGGCAAGCGGATAGGAAGCTCTTGGTTAATCATTTTTTTGGCAGTACTACGCTTTTCTTTCTCCAACAAGATCATATCGGGGCTGACACAACTGACATGAGGGTAGTTGTAAGCACACAGTCAAAAGGCATAATTAAGTTGCTTTAGAAGGGGGGATGAATCTACTCCATTTTTTTAAAAAAATGCATACACTGTGCACAGGAACACCCATAGTGAAAATTCTACGGATCGTAACACCAGCCAGGAGCTACCTATATACTTCTAGCATCATTTAGCACACAGATAAGTATATTGGCCACTGTTATTCTACTTCAGTAAAAGGATCCCCAAACAGGCGAGGTAGATGATCAAACCACAACCCATTTGCAGACGCGTCGTGGCAAACGGACGAACGACCAGAGTTCAGTTCTGGCAGTAGCGTGCGTGATTGCAGATGGAACGCTCCCACCCGATGCCCGTTCGTCGTGTTCCATGCATAGCGGCAGAGGCTTTTGTGGTTAACCCGACCACTCACCAGGTGTCAGGCCGATGGAGTGGGGACAGAGAGATACTCTGCCGCCCGCAGTTGAGTACGTACTGGAGTACTTCCTATCCTATCCTACGTACGCTCCCACGCAGAAGATGCTGCATGGCTGGCTGGCTCCTACCGTATGATCCGTTGTAGGCCACTCTTTTTTCTTTCTTTCTTTCTTTCTTTCTTTTCTTCTTTTCTTCTTTCGCGAACCGACCAGACTCTCTTTTGCTCAAAGGCTGACACGATTGGACATGAGATTCATCAAGAGCTTGGCGTTGGTCCTTGGTCGTCTTGACTGTGCACGGATCATCAGACCATGCCTCACCAATTGGATGGATGGCTGGATGAGCTTGGTGCATGGATCACATTACTGCCCAAGTAGATGAGTAACTAGTGCAAGAACAATATAGCTAAGAGCAAAGAATAACCAACAGATCGAACTGGAAAATGAGATATACAACTGGGTCATGGATCATGTTCTCATTTAAACAACAAAATAAATCAAGCAGGGAACACTTGAACTCTGCTTCTTTATTTAAGACAACCGTGAAGTGACTTCTGGGAGGAACGTATACAACTCTACTCGCCTCAACAAACCTAGTAACATGTTGGAAACCTGAATCAACAACATTAAATAGACAATGCTCCCTATGTTACCTTGAAAACAATCTTATAATTTGGGACGGAAGGACTAGTATTTTAGTGTACCGAAATGACATATTGAATCAATAAGCAGATGCATCGTCGTTTACATGCTCCACTGAAATGGAATATCTCCTTGAAGCACCTCAACCTTAATATTGTCGTTCATCGATGTCCCAATCCAAACACAACACTAAGAGCAGATAGTTCAGACCCCACGTGAAACAATGTATATTCTCTTTGTAAAATAGTAGCATGAATAACAACTGCTAGCTAGTCCTCTGTTTTGACTTCAGATTATCAGATTGCTAATTGTCAAGTTTGTTTCGTGCCACCATTCAAGAAAGGGAAACAAAATAATAAACGAAGAGATGTTGTTTTCTTCAACTTTGTTGAGGCAAAATAAAATTCTAGGAGAACATGGAAATGACAAGAAATTGCACATGCTCGTTGCACGATAATGGCCAGCAGAGGCGGTCGTGTGACCGTAGGAACTACAAGGTGACTCAACACAAAAGATGCATAGATCACAAATGCAATGCTTATTTGTTTCATGACTCCCAATAACCTACAATTCATGAATTACTAAAAGCAACACTTACATGCTGTTTTCACAAAAAAAAACACTTACATGATGTTGTACTTCCGAAAATCTTGTATAAAATATACACAGGAAGGTAACTGATTCAAATAAAATCAACATCTAACAATATATATGTACTCCCTTTGTAAACTAAGAGCATCTCCAGCAGTTTGCCTCCCAGGAGGCAATTTTTCAGCCGCTTGGGGCTTGGCCGGCGATTTTTTTGGCCCCGGGGCAACTTTCCCAATTGTGTACCCAATGGATAGTCATTTTTTTCGACTCCATTTTGGCTTGTCATTTCGACGAACAGCCTGTGGGCACTCCAGGCGCCAAGCTCCTCCGCCAGGTGCCAAGCTCCGCCCGCCTCCAGGCGCTGCAGGTGACGCTCAGGAGCACGCTCGTGCCCACTCGCCCGCTTCCCGTGCACGCTCGCACGTAGCTTCCCATGCCCGCTCGCCCAAAACTTCCCGTGCCCGCCGCTCGCCCGCAGCTTCTCGTGCCCTCTCATGCCCGCCCGCGCTTCAACGGCCCACCACATCCTCTCCCTCGCCCGGAGCTCCGCCCCGGACGCGAGCGGCGAGTGCGAGCTCCGTCCACGGCGCCTCCCCGTGCAGCTCGGCGTGCAGAGTCCTCTCCCATGCATGCGGCTCGGTGTGTGTTCGTAGGGTAGGCGGAAGGAAAGAGAAAAGAGAGGAGAGGGGAGAGGAGAGAGAGAGGGATGGGTGGGTGACATGGGCCAATTGGATTGGTTAAAAATAGCGCCGATGCCCCCAGATGCCCCCCGGTGGGCTGGGTGTGAGCTGGGTTCGCCAGCTATATTTTTTGGCTAATCCGGCGAAAAGTGAGGTCCTGGGGGCACAGCTGAGGCATTTTTGTGTCACCGGCGTTAAAAAAGTGGTCCTGGGGGGGCTTCCTAGGGAGACGGGCGAGCATCTCCGATAGAAGATGCAAATCTGGAGATGTAAAACAAGAGATGTAAAAGTTTACATCTCCAAAAAGTGCTTTTGGCATCTCCAAAACCGTGTCAACTCCAACAGATGATGTAGATTGAAGGTGTAAAACATCAATTCCCATAGATGATGCAAATGGATTTGAAAATCTAAAATCTTCCAACTACTACTTCATTTCAACATAGTTCATAAAATTCATACATAGTTGGAACATAGAAAACATAAATAAATGGCTAGCACAACTAAGCCAAATTACTCGTCGTCTGAGGGAATCCAATACTCCTGGTCGTCGTCATCCGGGAGCCGCGAGAACTCCTCGTCCTCCTCCTCCGAGGACTCAATGGGGATCACCGTCGAGGGGTCGGCCTCGTCCTACTTCTTCACCTCCGTATTCTTCTTCTGCTCAACACCGTGCTTCCAAAAGAACTCCTGCTCGGCCTGGACTTACTTTGGATGCTCTTGCGCAAACCTCGCCATCGCCGCCTCGTCGCTGTCGCCGGGGCCGACGACAATGGCCGACCTCTTCCTCATCTTCTTCGCCGGAATCTCCTCCATCCGAATGCCCTGCGTCACAAGTATCTCCGCATCCGCCCGGGTCTCAATCTCCGGGAAGTTGAGGTCAGACTTTGGCCTTTCGGCACGACACACCGCCACGTCGTAGGCACGCGCGACCTTGTGGACGTTAGGGTAGGTGCCGAGCCAGAAGCGGCGGCCGACGTCGGAGTACTCCACCCCGGAGTTCCGGGGCGGCTTAGCCCACACACCGTAGAACCCCGGTGCTGCTCTTTGGGATCTTCTGCCGCAACAGGGCGGCGGCGGGGTGACGGTAGTCTATTTAGTGGATGCGTGGAGGGGCCGATTGGAATGCAGGCGGCGGCCGTTGTGGATGCGACCAGGCGGGGCTGTGGGGCATCGGCGGTGCTGGATGCGGGCGGGCGGGGGACGAATCGGGGCCGGGGTGGGGCTGGAGGCAGCGGTGGCGGCGGAAGTGGGCGGGGCTGCAGGCGACGGTGGCGGTGGATACGGGCGAGGCCGTGGTGCGGGCGGGGCGGTGATGGATGCGGGTGGATTGGAAATGTGCGGGTGGCGCGGTGACGGTGGCATGCGGTTGTAGATTCGCGGCGTCCGACGGTCCAAAGGCGGTGTAATCACTGGCAGAGGTGTAGGAGGGGGCGGATCTGGCAGGACGGACAGGTGGGTGGGCGGTGACAGTGCGGCGGGCGGCGGAAGGAAGAAGAAGAGGTGGGAGGAAGTGAAATGAACAACCGTTGATGGGTTGGCGAGCTGTTGCATTTTTACATCTCCATATGGTGAACATGCAAATTGGCAACTCGAAGTGTTGTATTTACATCTCCAGAGACGGAGATGTAATTTTATTGCATCTACATCATCTGTTGGAGAGCTGATTTTGGACTTCGGAGATGCAAAAGTATGGTATTTTTGCATCTACGTCTTCTATTGGAGATGATCTAATGTATTATCTTTTAGATCACTAAATTAATATGTATTTTATTGAAAGTCCTTTTCTGACCCAGGCTCATCTGCACCCGCATCGAAGAAAAAAATCAAAACAAATGTTAAGAAAATTTATTAAAAAAATCTATTTTTTCCATGGTAGACAATTTGCTGCGTGAGGTGCTCCCCAATTTTCAAATCATTTGCACATTTAAGTAGCTCTCGGCAAAAACGATTTGTCTTTTTTGCTGAGAGCTACTCAAATGTAAGTAGCTCTCGGCACATCTAATCATTTGCACATCTAAGTAGCTCTCGGCACATCTAAGTAGCTCTTGGGGTGTGTAAAAAAGTTTACTGTTCATGTACTGTTTTGACCCGATTTGTCTTTTTTGCTGAGAGCTACTCAAATGTCCAAATGAACTAAAAATTAGAGCGGACCTCATGCAATAAATTGTCTACCATGGGAATTTTTTGGAATTTTTGTGCTTTTTTCTGACCGGGTGCAGATGAGTGTGGGCACCGAATCGCTCCACTATACACCTAACAATATATATGTACTCCCTCTGTGTATTTCGTACCAGGTTTTTGTATGTACAACAGTATGTAAGCATTGCTTTTAAATCACTAAATAGTAATCTAAAACACCTTATATTAGTTTACAAAGGGAGTACTAAGTAATTGTAGTCTAATATGACACTCGCTCATAAACAATTTGGTTAACATCATCTCTCTTCTCCCTGTAGATATATTTATATCATAAATTAGATTCACGAAAAGTTGTAGATGTGCCTTTTGTACAGAAGTTTGATTTTGTTATAGAACCATCACATTTTTTGCGGGTTTAAAATAAGTTTTGTTCCAAAGTAACAGGCTTATAGTCCGCTAATACACGATTATGAATGAAGGGGAGTGGCCGTTGCAACCAACAAGCGGTCCTACGAGCCGTTCAGGCATAATTAGCAAGACAATGTGAGACCATGCATGTTCTGTGATCTCATAATCTTCACTGGTTTAAACTCTCTCTGCAGGATGTAGTTCTTGATCTCCCAGACCAATTGACCATTGGGTGATTTATCAAGTGAGGCATCGGTCATAGAAGAAAGGGCCACCATCGAGTATGATTATACTAAGACCGGAAGGTTAGACCATTCAATAGCCATAGACATTCCTATCTCAATAGCTTGAATTTCCGCCTCGAGAGCATTGCTACAGTAGAACAATAGTTGGCATGATGAAAAAATGATAGAGCCCAAGTTATCCCATAGGATCATGCCTGCTCCTGCCTAGCCCTCTTCCACTGAATAAGAACCATCCACTGACAAGGCAAGCTAGCCAGGTGGTGGTGGCTGCCATGGTGTATCCGACGACATTGCCTTGATTGGTATTGGTTGTAATGCATCCTCCGGAGGCGATTTCCCTCTGATCATTTTCTCTGTGGTGAGATTGGTTGCATTGTGTACAGAACTAAGATAGCTACACATGAATGTCTTAGACGTTTCAGCCCGAGGGATTTCTATACCATGCGATAATTAATTCCACAAGTACCATATCCTCCATAGTAGTATGATGATCATAACCAGCACCTCACTAGTATGTTGACCCAATAAAGTAAACAACCATTGATCCCCGTGTGCACAACTTGCTCCTTTTAGGTATGGACCAAACCTCTTCCATAGTATCCAAAGAGTGGCCGCCACATTGTCACATGTGACTAGAGCATGGAACGACTCCTCATCATACTTACCACAGATAGTACAAGTCGCCCTGTGAGCCAAGTGTCGGTAATGATTGCTCACCACGGTAGCTAGTGCCCCTGATACGACCTTCAATGCTACTGCACGCATACGATGAGGCACGGCCGCCTACCAGATCAAGTTCCACACTCGTCGGTAGTCGTCTGGGTTGGAAGTTGAGGCTGCCGGCGCAAAGAGAGTATCATGTTCCTCCATAGCGAGTCTGTAGGCACTACACATGGAGAAGCACCCTTTCGGGTCAGGATGCCATGCAATAAAATCCTCCTAGTGCCTTGGTGATGTCCAGATATGTCGTATTGCCTCCACATCAACAGGAAAAAAAAGTAAACTCAACAAATCTGCCCTCCAAACACCATTGCCATCAAGAAAGTCTGACACTCTGTTCAGTCTACAATTCCTCTTAGGGGTAATGGCAAGGAACAGAGTTCCTCAGGGAATCCACAGTCCCTCCATGTCGAATAGACCTTCCATTACCAGCCCTCAAATAAGACCTTTCTTCTGCAACACCTGGTCGAGCTCATTGCCTTTCCAAACTATAGAAGAACATATTATATGCACGATGTTGGCAATAGTTTTCATAACATGCACATGTGAGGCTAGCATAACGGGGGAACACTAACAAACGTGTGCTACTGTCAATAAGAGAACCATGACGACTCGTATATGATAATGTCACCGGGCCCAAATTATTCCGAGCTAACAATTAGTGTTACAATAGTAAAAAGGTTTGACCAATCTATTACATGAGGCATGAATGAGCATGAACCAGAAAGGAGGTCAGTGGTCCAGAGAATGACATGGCATTCTTTCCTTAGTGTGCCTCTTTCGTGTTAAGCATCCCCCAATAACCAATGCCTTAGTGTATCATTTGGAGCAACATATATTGGAAATATTCCCTATAGGCAGTATTATTGTATTATTTATTTCCATGTTTATAATTAAGAGTTTGTATTCTATGTTATAACTGCGCTATGATCCTGGAATATGTGATTAAGTGGAAAACTCATAAGCATCGTGTGCAATGATAAACGATAAAACCTGATCCCTAGTCTCGCCTCTCGGACTAGCTCAAGTGTTGTATGTTTAGCATGTTTTCCGGATCTTGGGATATTGTTAAGTGTAATGATAGTCCCAAATCAACATTGAGAGTATGACATTAGAAGAACAATCATATTGAATTGCCCAACTTATTTGTTATACTTTTGAGATATTGTCGTCACAAATCAATCGACATAACATAGAGAGTTAATGTATGCTTTAATTCCTTAGACCATGAGAGTATCGTAGCCACTTCTTACCGTACAATGGACTTTGGGGTTGCTCAAACATTATCTGTAACTAGGTGATCATAATGACAACTTGCAGGTTCATCAGAAAGTTTGACAAGGGGCTAGACAGCCAGGAATATCACACTTGCCATGAGAGGAACACACCCTATTGATGTTCCGTTGAGGCGGGCTTTTCCAGTCGGCCTCCTCTGGCAGCGGCCGAGGCTAGAGAGGTGGAGGAGGGGTGTGGGTGTTGTCTAGGTTCGCCTCCGCCGACCCCCCCCCCCCCCGCGCGCACGCGAAGAGCGATGCGAACCATTTAACCAACTATATTCTAGGTATGCTCATAGTGATGGGTAAGGCTGAGGAACTATCGAACTGTTCGGGTATAGCATCGATGAAGGGCTGGCGTACTATGGGTTGACCTACTTCAAGCAAAGACAAGACACCCTATGAAGAAGTGGTCTAGATTATGCACCATATGCTGGGGGCAGGAACACAAGAGTACAACATGTCCTGATCGAGGGGACGTCCATAAGGCTCCAAGGAAATTGCCGAAGTGTTCAAAGTGTGGAGTGCTCGATCACTGGAACAATTTGTCTGGCAAACCTATTGATCTATTTGAGTCATACTTCCTTTAGACTTGCTTTATCCTTTTTTGTTGGGGTTAAAACTTGTATTACTCATAAGGTATGGTAAAAATCAAGGTTGCATAGATGTGCAACACCGAGGTACAACACCAAGCCATACGGGAGTACGACTATGTAATCTACCATAGTTTGCCATGAAGTGGCTTACAAAATTCTGACTACGTCGTACGTGAGTAATACAAGTTTTTCGTTCTACGAACTTCGACTCAATCTCTTGGATCAACAAGAGAAATCTTTATCTATCTGGTTTCTCATTTTTTCAGCATATTGATGGCCTTTAAACAATCAGTCTCAATATGTATCGGCAAATTGGTCCATTGCAAGGCAAGCAAAATTCCTTCTGTTAGCACACACAACTCAGCTTCAAGGGCATCATTACACGAAGTAGCTAGTGGCATGCAAAGAATACATTATTACCTGCAGTGTCTTGCAGCACCATAGCAGTCAAAGAACCAACAACAAGAACAAAAAATCCATCAGTGTTGAGCTTTATTAAAACCCTGAATCAGCGACACTCGTTTCAGCGCAGAATCTCCTTTAGCGGCAATCGATCATGAAGAATTGGTGGTTCTTAGTCCAACACAAACTTGCCTTAACTAAATCATGCTCTTGCTTTGTTTGTAAACTCATAATGGTGGATACATAGCTACATAAAAATCTCTTGGACACATCTATAGGAGGAGCAGGTTTTGCATGTGTCACTTCATTGCCTACATACCACATGCACCAAAGCAACATGAAAAAATTCAATCTTTGTACTTCTATGACCTCACATGAATATGGAAGATCAATTCAGGTCCGGTATGTGTCACATTTGCTATATCCATAGTTGACCAACACTGAAACATTTCCCGCTAAAGTGAGACAACCATGGGGCATCTAATAAGTGTGTGGAATGCATCTTGTTTCTCCCTGTGACAAACTAGACAAAAATCACAGATCTCAAGGTGCTGATTCTTCTTCAAGGCATTGCTTGGTAGTGAGTTCGTTGCGAGTCTCCAGATGAAAACTTTGACTTTTGGTGGATCAAGACCAGACCATACTAGCTTCCACCATGATCGATCTCCAACATGATTCAAGCCAGAATCTTTAGAATTTCATGAGCATCAAGGCGCATATGTTGATGTATTAGGTTCTAGTTCCATCACCAGTCTATAGCAAGTAGCTAAGAGACCTAGTGTAATCAACATCTTTCTTTCCACGATAAAACCATGTGAGAGTTAAACATGGTATCCGATTGTTTTTTCATATTTTTATTTTGGTTCCATTGCCAACTCGCCAGGTTAGGCCCTTCTTTTAAGCAAGTGGGGACCATGATCAATACCTTGCCCAGTGGATGAGGGGTTTGAACTGGAAACTGTGTCCTCTAGTTTCCTATTAGGGTAGTATTTTACCTTCAATACCCTAGCACACGAAGTATCGAGAAAGCAATCAACCTCCATACTTGACGAGCTATGAGGGCCAAATTAAAGATCCGAAGTCTCAAAAGCCAATTCCACCCATACTGTTCGGTTTCAGGAGATGATCCCAAGCTTTCCAATGGGTCTTCTGTTTTCCTTTCTCGGAACTCCATCAGTAATTTCTTATTAGTTGATTCAGTTCATCACATAAACCTAGACGCAACTTAAAAACACTCATATGGTATGTAGGCAAAGATTGGGCAACATATTTGAAAGCACTTCTTTAACAACTTGAGATGGACAGCCCCAAGGTACCATTATTTTTGTCAACTTCTCTTGATAATTCTGGAACTTTCCCTTCGTCATACGACCATCCGGTGTCGGATCTCTCAAATAACGCTCTTCAAAGTTTACATTTACCACCTAATTGCCCTTGCCTCATCTTGTCATTTGTTGGACATGCTGACTCAAACAAGATGGAACATTTATTTGCATTCAATAGTTGACCCGTGACTGATTCATAGCCCGCAAGGATTCTCTTTACCTAGGTTGCTTCTTCATGGTTTGCTTTATAGAAAAACACATCTGTGCACCCTTAAAGAGCATATGTGAGATCCCAAGAGCACGTCTGCACACCCTTAAAGGACTGACATTTCCACCAAATACTTTCCCGTTTCAAACAAAGCAGAAAGGCCATCAACAACAAATAGAAATAGATATGGAGAAAGTGGATCACCTTGCTGCAATCCTCATGACGGTGCAGATGAATGGTTAGTCCCATTGAGTTTCACAGAGATGACGCATGTCACAATCGACTTAACTCACCTGTGAGCGAAACCATTCATTTGCATCACCTTCTTAAGGTAATTCCAATCGACCCTATTGTAAGCTTGTGACATATCAAGTTCATAGGCACACAAGATTTTTGTTGGGTCATTTTCCTGCTTGATATGGTGAATGCATTCAAAGGACAACTATGCATTACTAGTGATCATTTTCCCAGTGATAAATGCACTCTGAGTTTCAGAGATTATACAATTAAGCAGAGGCCTCAATCTATTCACCAAGCATTTTGCAAGAACCTTATATATTACATTGCAGAGGCTAATGGGGTGGAAGCCGGTCAATTTTACAGGGGTTTGGTTTTTGGAAACATAACAATAATCGTATCACTGCAATTTTTAAGCATAAAACCAGTAGCAAAGAACTCTTTTCCCACAACAATTACCTCGGCTTTCACCATTGCCCAGTTTCTTTGGAGAAAACAACATGCTAGAAACCATCCGGTTCCAGGGCCTTCAAAGGACCAATCTGAAATAGGGCATCGGCAATCTCTTCATCGCCATGTACTCGGAACATAGTTTTTGATTTTCATCATCACCGACCATATCATGAAATAAATTAAGGAGCGGTTCACCCTGCAATAAACTGTCCACCATGAACAAGTCCTCGAAGTAAGCCGTGGCAGCTGCAGCGTACTCTTGGGATCGGTATGTGCATTGCCATGGATACCAACTAGTACAAAGTTGAGTCGTCTATTTTAGAACGGAGGGAGCGTTTTTTAGTTTTGTTTTTACGAACTCTCCAAACAGCTTTGGAGTGGAAATATTTAATGCTACGGTGGCCTCCATCAACCAAGCAATTCTAGAACGTTGCATCCACATCATCATCGGCCTTGCTTTATCCGATATAGCTGGAATGTTGCTTAATTCAGTTTATTCACATTTTAGTTTGTGATTTCATTCAAGGACATCGGGTCATTGTTGTAATGACTACTTGGGGCATAAGGAGATATTTTGTTCAAATTGTCAGAACAATTAGTTGATGCACTTTTGATGCTTTGTTTTAAATTTTGCTGCACTTGCTTGGTTGTTCGGACGTGGACTTTGAAAGTATGATTTTTGTAGGCTGTTCTGGCAACAATGATCTGTCCCGGGAATAGAGGTCCATTGCATCATGTGGGCCTTGAATTACAAATTTCATCCGCACATTTATTTTTTGCTAATCAATGAATTTGATAGATCTCCTACTACCAAAATATATATTTATTTTTTTTGCTAGGTTGAGTAGCACGATCAGTTCTCCCAGCCGCTGCTGGGTCGGAGACGGTCATGCTGCGCGGTATAGACGTGGTTCAGTTTGGCATTAATTCTTTTTGACTTTCCGTGGCCACAAGTATGCCCATTGCAACTGGCCGCCTACTGCCTAGTGCCCATTGCAACTGGCCACCTACTGCCTAGTGATTAGACAAGACAAACTGCTGAGCCCGTCCTGTACAAGCGTGCTGACATGTCCGTCATGCCGCACAGGTTGACAACCCAGCACACCTGTTCTACATCTACCCACTAGACTACTGTTGACTGCATTACCCGAGAACTTTTTTGAGAGTGGACTGGTAAAAAGATTTGCATCTCTGAATGCAAAGATCGTTCCCCGGGGAATAAGGGACGGTGTGGACTGGGCAGACGCGTGCAGTTTGTTGGCTTCATTTTTGCGACAAACAGTCTACAAAGAGATTGACTAACATCAGTTCTCTAGCTGTTTTGCGTGCAGCGTTTCATTTAAGAACTTGTTAATCGTGGCATGATTGCATGCGCGGCGTAACCTATGCACTGCTGTTTGTTGGCTTCGAACAAATTGCTGGTATCAAAGAACCTGGGTATAATTCGGAAATAATTAGCAAGTCAGTGCGCTCTTGCATGCTGTGTAAAAGAGAAATGGGAGACACGAAATGGGAAACACTTTTCCTCTACCGTCTGATATGTCTAATCCATCAGATTGGTCGAGAATCGTTAATTAATTCACCATCCAACGCTTGATACCTTCTCATTCCGCCCACAAGTCCAGCCTAACCAAACCCACATCAACCCGTTAATCCTTCTTATCTTATTCCGCATCCACGTACCTCAAATCTGGACTCTTAAATCCATGCCCGTCGATTATACACGTCAATGTCGCACGTAAATAACAAATGTTAGTATCGAAAATACATAGCTCTCACATAAAATTTATTTGGAGTGAACAATTAAACCATTAGCTTTTTGGTTTTCATTGTGGATCCACATATGCTACACAAGATCATTGAGTAGATGTGCATACACGTCTGCGCTCGATAAGGCATTGCAAAGAAAGCATGCCGAATCCATAAGTCATGTGATGTCATCGCTTCTAGTATGATGGTGGCCTTTTTGGTGTGACATTGATACATTCCCCGCAAACCTTTGGGGCGGTTCTACCATTGCCAACGCAACGAACCAATTGATCCAAGCATTTATGCAAACCCTCTGGCCTCTCCAATATCCAACAACATTTTGTTCCTGCGCACTTAGTTCCCTCAGATACTCTACTCCAAACACCAGCACCATGGCGCGGGCAAACTTGACACTAGTCTTTAGGCATGTGCGCTCTCCCTCATCTTGACCATCTCACCAACGGCATCTGCGGCAGACCGGCAGTACCTAGTGCAAGCACCCTCAGAGCAGACGTGTACTCCTGCTTAGCAGAGAAAGAAAGTTGGTTGAGCTTGAAGTAGTCATCGCGTGCCTTCACTCCCACCACAATGCGCAAAAGCAACGGTTTCCGCATGCGAAAACAACGACGAAACCACGGGTCAGCCGGGAAAGTGGGATTTAGAGCAAAGTAGTCCTTCTGCAGTAGCCATGCTCCAGACACCCTATCCCGATTGAGCCCTGGAAATTGAGAATATGCTCCACGTGCCGTCCCATTTTCTCTTGCATGCTCATGAGCAAGATCATGTCCACTTTTCCGTCCGAATCCGAGGAATCGAAGAAATCATCTTGAATCATTTGATCAAGCTTCGTCGGTCCATACTCGTCAGCTGGCGAAGCATCGGAATTCATCATTTTCCCTAATAAAATCACAAAAAATCAGGTCGGACAATGTGTCGAACACACAGAGCGCAAGGCTGAGCCAGAGAGTTGCTAGACGTACTGCGGTGTCGTTCGGGCCGGCGGTCACGCCCCGTGGCGAGGACGGAAGAGAGGACTGTTGTGCTTGTGCTAGCTGCGCAGAGGCTAGGAACGGATGTGGAGCGCGCGCGGTGGTGGACCGACAGAGAATGACATCACGAAGCTGGAAGAAGAGAGGAGAGAGCAAATGAATTCAATAGGTCGAGGGGGTAGATTTGGTGCACTTTAAGATGGGTTCAGGCTGTCGGGTCCAACGTGACGGGCGCACCTAGGCGTCCCCATATTTGGGCTGAATATGAGGGGTGCCGGTCAATCCGGGTGTTTGAGGCCCTTTTAAGACGCATGTATGGGTTGCATTTTCGTAACTGGTCAGCTCGGGTATTTTAGCCCAGTTTAAGACGCCTATTCGGGTTGTATTTTCGTGACCGATCAGTGACCGGTACCGGCCCGTCTGTCCGAGCGTTTGAGGCGGGTTAGGTGGGCCGGTTGTAGATGCTCTAAAAATAGACTTGAGCTTGAGGTTTGAGTAAGGCATTTTGGAGGCCGAGCTCCGTGGAGCCCTCTATTTAAAAAAATCAGTTTTAAAAATTCTGAAAAAACACACACAAGTATGCTAGGATGTGAAGAGTATGTGTGTAAAACTTTAGGATGAAATACCCTGAATTACGAGATGCACAAAAAATAGCAAAATCATGGACTTTGAGGGTGAAAAGTAAAAAGCCACAGATTTGTCTTTCTGTGTAGCTCTTATTTTAACGTATTTTAACCTGAAAATTTGCACACATGTCTAAGTATAAGTGTATTTTCTGCAGAATTTTTAAAACTGGAAAGTTTGAATTTTGAAGATTTTAAATGGAGGTCTCCGTTTGGCATTTTCGTTAAGTTTTCTCCTACTACGCCACAAACAACGGCAGCCGTCCGTGGCGAGTACTAGTACTACGCTGCTATGGAGGAGACACCCAACCAGAGGGCAAGGACCGGCACCGCACTTACCAAACTAGTGATTGCGAGGAGATGCTCCTTGTTCTTGGGCCATTTCGGAAGATGGAGCCGTGCTTGGTCCCATTTGTTTTGTTTTTGGATGATGCCCGAGATTAACCGATCGGTCGTCGCACCCCATTCGCCCACCACCCCATCGGCGCCATGGGCTAGTATTGGATCAACAAGGGGAAGCACGGCCACGAGGCTGGCTCCTCCTCTGGCCAACGCCACTCAACAACTCCCACCGGATCTACTGGTGGACTCCGGGTACGCCATAGATTCGCCATTATGGGATACGTGACTCCGCGACGAGCACGATCAACGGCGGCAATCTTTTTTTGCCGGTCGTCCTCCTAGGCCGCGCCGCCCGCGTCCTCCTCATGTTGACAACCCTCCCCAAACGCGGGGCGTAGGCATGTGCGGGGCTTCATGCCGACGCCTTCTCCGTCCCCGTCCCCGCCACCGCCCATGACCGAGGAGGAGGAGGCCCGCCTCATGAGGCGTGTCATGGAGGACTCCTTGAACACCTACGGCGAGCGGCAATGGGATGGCCTGGAAAACGCGTTGGCCCTGTCGGCGGTCGGCGACGTGGCCATCCCGAAGATGGACGTCAACGTCAAGGAGGAGGTGCCGGAGGACGAGGTGGAGGAGGTGCCCATCGCCGCATGGAATCCTCGTCTGGTGGGCCAGCAGTGGAACTAGTCATGCACGGCGCCGGAGATGGTTGGCTTAGTGGGTGTCGGCCCATGGTCAGCCACGCTTCCGCGGTCACCAAAGCATGAGAAGGAGCCACGGGAGGAGGTGGTGCAAGCGCCGCCCGCGCACCCTGTCTGGCAGGGGCCGCCAGCCCACCTTTGGCAGCCACCATCCTACGTCGACCTCACAAGCGACGACGACAAGTAAGACAACGACTCCTCAAGACGACGGCAGCCACCGGCAACGGGCCTTTATCTATTTTTTTTATGTTTTTTATTAAATTTTAGTTTAACTAAGACCTGCGTTGAACTTTGGTACTACGGGCGTATGAATGTTTATGTTTATATTTATATTTCCGTATTATTTGCAAGGTTTTTCTGGGGGGCAAAAAAAATCAAAGTCCCTGACCCCAGACGGTTTGAGACGAGACGTGCCGGTTGGGTGCATCGATGGCAGCACGACCGCAAGCGGACGACCATGTCCATTTTCCTGTCCCAAACGGACGAACCGAACGCTCGTTTGGGGTCGTGCGTTGGAGTTGGCCTCAAGGAATGCATATATTTCCCACCATTCTCATTAGCCTGTTCGGAGAATAAAGAAGCCCACAACGGGTCTGTACAAGCAACAAGGTATGTGTTGTGTTGTATTGGCATTCATATAGTGATTGTTTACCCGTTGTCAAATTTAACCAACCGGACTATCTAGCCGTGTTGGCATGCAACAAGGAATGTACATCCGGTTCAACATGGTTGCGATCCCCCCAAGACAAAGACCCACTCCCTCTTGCATGCTGGTTTGTTCAGTGCACGCACCGCGCTCACCGGAGGGACCGACAGACAACAGCGTCAACCTCTGGCACTGGCAGCTGTTCCTTTCTCTGCTCCTGTGTCTATATCTGACTTTCACGAACAGAGAACCGCACCCAGTCTGTAAGTTGGTCTGGTCCAACACCTCCATCCTCCAGACAGGCGGCAAAATTTCGTGTTTTGACCCTTTTCTGAAACCTATTTGAAATCTGACCTCGGTTCGTAAAAATTTCGAGATCTGATCATTTTTGCTATCGCCACAGACTTTGACGGTAAGGTATAACATGCTACCACCACGGGCTATGGCGGTAGGTTTTAACTGCGCCGTGTCTCGCCGTCGTAACGTGGAAAATACCCTACCGCCAAGGACTCTGGCGGTAGGTCATTATACCCTACCGCGAGTGTTCTTGGCGGCGGTAGGATCCCGTCACACTGATCTGTGCCCCTACCACTCCACATGCATGCAGTGCACCCTGCCACTGACAAAGGGCCGGCCTTTGTCGTTGCCTCGTTGGCCTCCTCTCCTCTCTCTCTTGTCTTAGCCATGCCTTATTTATTAATTGACTACTACTACAGAGTGCTACAGAGTGTTTCCTCTTTTTAGCACTACTTTTCAACTGTGCCCCACTGCACCCTGTGGTAATTGGCGTACGCGTGCATCGTTTAGGCGGCCGCAGCAGCCAACCAAGGACGCCATGCAAAGGGGCCCATGCTGCGTTCCGGCGAGAAAAGAGGAGACATCCAATCCGTTTGCATGCATCGGTTAAAATACTTCACCTCTCTCTACACAAAAAAGTGCTGCACTGCGCCATGCCGGGACGACAGTGATGCCCGCAAATTTGCATGTGTTGCAAGCCTAACCTACCGCCGAAGACTTTGGCGGTAGGATATTTTTCGTGTCTAACGGCCGTGACGGTGCAGTTAAAATCTATCGCCATAGCCCGTGGCGGTAGCATATTATACCTTACCGCCAAAGTCTGTTACGGTAGCAAAAGGGACAGATCTCGAAATTTTTATGAACCGGGTTAGATCTCGAATAAGTTTGAGAAAAGGGTCAAAACGCGAAATTTAGCCCAAACAGGCTGCCTGACCCAGTCCGGCTGCGAGGCCAGACCACCTTTCTGCCCGGCGCCACGAGATCGGCATCGGTGCGTGCGCCCTCCGGCAGCGTGCATGGCAGTGACGGGACGCGGTGGCACCGGCCAGGGCGCAACTGTTAGCCGCGCACGTTTGTTCCTTGCCAGATTCTATGCTACTGTACATGCAAGTAATTTTGCGCGTGCATGAGCCTACGATTTTGGGTGTGCGGGTCTTGCCATGATTAGCGGGTCAATTTTGGCGTGGAGATAATCGTCGAAGGACGCCGTAATTAATGGATCGAACCTCGTTTCTCTTGCTGTTTGTGTTATCTGTTCCACAGAATAAAGGAAAAGGAAAACTAAGAGTGAATTGCACGTACAGTCCCTGTACTGGCTGGTTTGGTCCAGAACGGTCCTGGAATTTGCGCGTTGCCTCGTTAGGCCAACTCCACCGCGCGACCTCAAACGGACGTCCGTTTTGTCCGGTTTCGGTCCGTTTGGGGTCGGGGTTTGGGGTCGTGTCCGGGCCTGTCCTGGGATGCGGTGGCCGTGCGCCCAACGCGCGGCCGCATCCATTTGCCCCATCCTGTCCGCGTATATTTCTTTGCAAGTCTTTAAACTTTTTTTATCATTCATTTTCGGTACATGCAATACATCATCACATTTTGACTAGTAAGACAAGGCCAAAGAAAACAAGAACCACAAGAATACATTTGAGAAGATACCCAACTTCCACAACTGCTCCCTTGTGTTGGGTTAGCGCCTTCTCGATGCACTCATTGTTGATCTGTGGAGGAGGCACGACGTTGCCCCCTCCTTTCTTCTTCAAGCCAGAAGTCGACGTTGCTTCCTCACACGTAGTATCGTGCCTTGTTGCTTCTTCGCACGTAGTATCGTGCCTAGACTCTAATCTAGCAACAAGTGCACTTGTCTCATCTAAAGCTTCTAAGCTAGCTAAAAGTGCACGAACATGCACTACATTTCGCTCTATCAACATATCGATGTACTCTTCTTCCCAATACCAAAACTTGCATCCGGTCTACACAATAAAACTTAAAGTTAGCACCGCTAGTCTAATCCAAGAGCACAAACATGCACCGAAGCTAAAAGAGCACATACCCCATCGTTTAAGCACTTGATGAACACCCACCCGGGATGCTCCGGCGTTGTAGACACGCGGCGCACGACCATCCTTGGGCAGTGGTCGCACTTGATGAGGGGCAACGGTGGGCCGACGAGCTTTTGGGCAAGCACCGAGCCCGGCCGGCCGCCATTCGCGTATCTGCCGGCGGACCACCGGCGGTGCAGATCCGAGCGGCTAGAGGACGAGCCATCGCAGATGTGTCCTTGCGGCCTGCCAGGCCTTCCGCAAGGTGCCCGCCGATCCATGGCGCGGCCCGGCCTCCCCACCGGGCGAGCTCAAGACCGACCGGATCCGCCCCAAATCCGGCCGGCGGGTGCACAAACAAGGTGGCCATGCTTGGGTAGCTCGGCGGCGACGAGAGGAAGGGGCTGGGCAAGCGCGCGTCCGAGGTGCACGACTTCAATGGCAGCGGGCGGGCGGCGGCGGCGAGGGGGAGAGAGAGGGGAAGAGTGTGGAAGAGTGGAGTGGATGCGGCCGGAGGGAGGAGGGGGGCGGATAGAAAAAGGCCCGTCCTGTGCCACCGACGGGCGGGCCAGGGGAGGACATGCGCAGACGACCCGCGCGTCCGCGTGGTGTCTGTTTCACCCCAAAAGCGGCGCAAACTTGGGCCGCGGATGGGTCGAAAGCGGACACAAAACGGACAAATGTCCGTTTGCGCCCCGCGCGCTGGGCCGCCTCCTTTGTCCCTTTTACCTCAAACGGACTGGGGCGGACAGGATAGGGTCGCGCGGTGGAGTTGGCCTTACGATCCTGCTACTTGCGAAACTGGTCCATCGACGGTCCTGCAGCAGGCCCACGTACGTACACCACTACATGTCCTGCCACATCAGCATAGGCCGACGAGGGCCGATTCAGTTTTTGCAAAGGGGGCCCTTGCTTTTAGTCGAGTCCTGCACCCGTCGAGGTAGGCAGAGGCAACGACGAACAGCGGCAGCGGTTGATTGAGATCGGTGGCGATCGGCAACGCGATAGCGAGCATTGAGGGAAAGAGAAGGAAGCGATCGGCGATGGCTGCGAGGACATAGCCACCGTGAGTCGTCATCGGCGGCGATGGCTCCCGTCCGGCGGGACGACAAGGGTCCTGTACCCAAATATGGTGAGTTCGTTTCCGGCTCATACCTTTCCTCTGGCTGTTGTTAGTAGGGAAATATTGTTTATTGATTTGGAGCCTTTCCACTGTACTGATCATCATTTTAGTTCAAGTTGGTACTGATTTGATTAGGGTTTGGATGCAGCTGTAGGGTTTTTGAACAGATGAACTGAAAAAAATTGTTTTTCCTTTGTTTGACAGCACACGAGACTGATCACTTCACTAATGAGTTCGTTCTTGGTGGATTTTTCATGGGGATAGGAGGCAATAGGTCCTATATTAATGGAAGGAAGGTTTGTTATGATTATTGCGAGGCTGACGTGACATGTATTGCCATGTTTGATGAGTTAATTGAGACATTGGGTTATGAAAGGAAAGGAAGTATTAACACATACTTGTTGATGCCTGGTATGCAAATCAATGAAGATGGTCTTCGATTGTTATCAAAGGACGGCGACACAATGTGCATCAGGGCATTGGTTAGAGACGGACATAGGTTTCTCATGTTTTAACTTGAGCATGGGGATAACACTACCACAGAAACATGGGATACTGTTATTGCAAACCCCACCCCTCAATTGCGTGATGGTATCAGGCTTATGAATTGCAGCAAAGAGCAGGAGCATGAGAGTGATTTGGAGTTGAGCAATGTTCCATACAGTCATGTTGATGAGGGTACAAAAGAAGGGACAAGTACATGCAGAGTGAGAGGAAAAATAGAGAAAGAAGATGATGCGGGCAGTGATGATGAATCATCTGACTCCGATTATGCTCCATTATTAGTAGATAGTGACTATGATCTAGAGGATGGTGATGATGATTTGTTCATTCACAGGAAGCAGAATAGTGCAGAGAAGGAATGGAAAGGGAAAGGAAAAGAAGTTGTAGAAGATGACATTTCTGAAGATGATAGACTGGACCTTCCAGATTCAGATGAAGAAGACATGAAATTCAATTTCAAATACTTTACAGAGGCAGGTATGAATGAGCCAAAGTTCCATTTGGGTCAAGTGTTTTCATCTATTGATCAGTTAACGAAAGCAATTAGAGAGTACGGCTGCAAAGAGAGGTTGACCATAACATTTCCGAAGAATGACAACGACTTGGAGCTAAATGCAATGATGGATGTCCCTGGTATTTGTATGCATCATATGACAACAGGACACGATCAATTATGATCAAGACATTCATAGATGAACACACTTGTTGCAAGAAGTGGCAAGTAAAAGCTTTTACTGCCAGATATATAGCTCATAAGTATGTGGAGAAGATCAGAGCAGATGAGAAAATGACACTAAAGGGTTTAGGGTCACTAGTCCAACAGGAATGGAACATGAAAGTCAAGAGGGGAAAACTTGGTAGAGCTAGGAAAATTGCACACAACATAATATATGGAGATGACATTGCACAATACAATAAGTTGTGGGACTATGGGCATGAGTTGAGGAGATCTAATCCAGGCAGCACTTTCTTTGTTGAGCTTGCCGATGATGGTCAATTTAGGAAATGTTACTTCTCATTTGATGCATCCAAGAGGTTTTTTTGTCATCTTGTAGGCCAGTTCTCTTTCTTGATGGAACCCATTTGAAGACCCAATTTGGAGGCATTCTCTTGACAGCTATTGGAATGGACCCCAATGGTTGCATCTTTCCAATAGCTTTTGGTGCGGTCGAAGTTGAGAATACCAAAAGTTGGAGATGGTTTTTGACTGCTTTGAAAGAAGACTTAGGCATTGTGAACACCTCTCGATGGAGCATTATGTCAGACAAGCAAAAAGTAAGATCATATGTCTCATGTATTTTATTAATGCTCACATGCATTTTATTGTTCTAATCAATTCTACATGCTTACATAGTTTTATTGTCATAATAAATTCGGCATGCTTACATTGCTTTATCTCAACCAGGGATTAATTAGGGTTGTTAAGGAACTATTTAGTGACTCGGAGCATAGATTTTGTGTTAGGCATTTGTGGCAGAATTTCACAAAAAACTTCAAAGGTGAAATCTTGAAGAACCAACTGTGGAGATGTGCAAGAAGTACTACAAAAGGTCAATTTAGGGCCAACATGGATCAGATGCTTATTTTAAATAAAGAAGCTCATGATTGGTTGGATGAGTTAGATCCGAAAACATGGGTTAGAGCTTATCAAAATGAATTCCCTAAGTGTGATGTGCTATTGAACAATAATTGTGAGGTGTTCAACAAGTACATCTTAGAAGCAAGAGAAATGCCCTTCCTAAGCATGGTGTAGACAATAAAGGTGCAGATAATGGCAAGAATTTATTCGAAGAAGGAAGAAGCAGGGAAGTGGCATGGCAAGATATGTCCAAAAATTAGGAAAAGACTTGAGAGGCATGTGGAAGCTGCTAACACATGCACTGCTAACCCAATAGGACTTGGGATATTCCAAGTTAATGATAGAGGTGCTGATTTTGAAGTGGACATCAAGTCGAGGACTTGCAGCTGCAGGAGATGGGATTTGACTAGAATTCCATGTTGTCATGGAGTTGTTGCTTGTAGGCATGAAAAAATACCTCCAGAAGAAATGGTGCACTCATGCTACTCCATTGAGACATATTTGAAAGCATATGAGCATATTATCATGCCATGCAGAGATGTGGCTGAGTGGCCGAGGATGTATGGCAGAGAAATACTTCCTCCACCAATTCTGAAAAAGAAGGGAAGAATAAGAAAAATGGGAGGCAACAACCAGAAGATAAAGAAGGCAGGGCAGGGAGAAAAATGGGTAGAGGAGGGGCTATTATCCATTGCAGCTATTGTGGTGCTGCAGGCCACAATATTGGAGGATGCACTGATTTCAAGCTTGCTTTGAGACCAAAGAAAAAGGGGAAGATAGTTAGAGCCGAGCCACCAGTTTCCTCTGATTCAGAAAATGAGGATCATGTCCTAACACACGTAATATCTCTAATAGCATGTGTCATTTCCCATATATTTAATTAATTGCGTGTGTCATTTCCCAATGTATTTAATTAACAGCAATTGTCATTATGAATATAGGAGCAAAATATGCACACCATGGGTTTGAGTCAACCAGAACATACTCCATATGAAGCAGAGGTCATTTCTACATTGATTGATGAGGTTTGTTTGTATATGCTTTCTTAGTGACATTTCCAAAATATTTATCTATGCCACATGCATAACTCAAATCCAATATTTAACATTGCAGACGCAGTCACGCCAGAGACAAAATGTGCAGCCAACTGCTTTACCGGAAAATGCTTTCATTCAAGGAAATGTCCAAATGCAACCCCTTGTGCAAGAGACAACTGCCACAATCCATGGAAATGTTCATAGGAAGAGAGAGGTTTTAGCTTTGGCCAAATTGAAGGCAGCTGCCGAGAAAAGGGAGGTTGCGGATCAAGCCAAATTTGATGCAGCAATGGCAAAGCTTTGAGAAGAAGAGAACAAATTAATGCTAGCAGCTCAACGGAGAAAGCAAGAGATGGAAGAAAAGAGGCAAGGTGCTGAAGAGAGGAAAAAAGCAATACTGGAGGAGAGAAAGTTAGCAGCCGAGTCAAGAAAAAGAGCTCCTGAAAAAAAAGGAAAGCTCAAGAGGAGAAATTTGCACTTGCCGAGGCAAAAAGGTTAGCTATGCAAGCCAAAAAGAGAGAAGCACTAGAGGCAAAGCAAAAGAGGTCGAAAAAAAAGAATTCAAGAAGAGAAGAAGAGAGAGGCAGAGCAAGCATATGAAAGGGAGGAAATGAATTTGATGTTCATGCAACAAGAGGAGCAGGAAAGGCAGCAGAGATGGAAAGAATATCAACAGCAAGAGGAGAAAGCAAAGCAAAAGGCCTGCGAGGAGCAGATGCAAGCAAAAGAAAAAACATGTGAGACTGAGGTAAATAGGGTTCAAACTACTCCAGTAATGGAAGAGGAGGTTAATAGGCCTCAATCATCTACAACAAGGAAAGCCTTTGAGGAGAAAAAAACTAGATGATATGGCAGTAATGAGGTTAAGAGCTGATGAGGAGAGGTATAGGGCATGGCTGCAAAAAGAGAAGGAAATGGAGCAAGCAAATGGTCAACAAGGCACTTCCAACAAAAGAAGTCTTTCAAGTCAGCAAAACACTCAATTTAAAATGCCAAGAAAAGCTAGAATGTTTGATTATTTCAAGTAGTAGTCTAGTTCATGTGATGTGCCAAATTCAGGTTCTTCTGGACTATTATGTAGTTGAAACCATGTTTATTTTTCCAGATATGTTCATGACCATGAATTGATCAAGTACTATTCATGATCATCTTATGTTCATCATCATGGTGCCCAGGATGTAATGATCATCTTATTTTGGAGGATATTTGCAAAACTATGACATGTCGTTTCCTGAGATTTTCAAATTTCCTATGATATTTTGTGTCCTCAGATTTGCATATTCCCTGTGATATGTTCATACATTGCCCAGTTTCTATTAACATTGCATCTTCATATATCTAAATCATGTAGAAAATGCAGTGCAACACCAAATGCTATAGCACATGACCATATAATGCCTGCACTGTTCATATACATGTACTGTTCATGCTCATACATTTGCCCAGGTTCTATGAACATTGCAACTTCATGTCTAAATTATGTTACATCACAGTACCAATTCCAGGAGAAAATACACAACATACATGACCAAATGGCACCTGACCAAATGGCAAAGCTCTAATATAGCCCACCTCACAACACAGTATATCACATCAGAATTTTTGTTTAAATTACAAAGCTCATGTCAGAACAAGCACATATCACAACTATGAAATTACCAAAAGATTACACACACCCCAGATCATCTAACTTAACTAACAACATTTCAAATAGGATGGTAACAAACATCCCAATGCCATAACACAAGCCAAAGTACTAAAATTCAGTACTGTCCAGACTTGACACGCCTCTAAAAGTGCAACTATCCCTAGGTGGTTTTGGTAATTCCTAACAACATATAGCTCATTGAGCTAATGCTATTTCAAGATGAATATTTCAAGAAAGCTCAATGATTGGCATGGCATGGATGAGAAAAGTGGACCCCTCAAAATGCTAAGGACAAAAGGATTGGCTCAAGCTTAAAGCTCAAGACTCTACATTTTATATTTTAGTGATCGAAGATCAATTTGAGTCTATAGGAAAAGTCCATACTATCAAGGAGGGATGAGGTGTTGCTTTTGGCTTACTTGCTCAAAATGCTTAGTGATATGCTCCAAAGCCCTCAACTACTTTCTCACATCCACATATGAGCTAAACCAAAAGTCAAACTCAGCCCCACCGATTCTTTCTATCCGTTTCCACCGAGTTCAGATGTCATAGCCACTGCCACAAACCCTAGGCAAATCGGTCTCACCGATAGGGATCTCGGTCTCACCGAGATGGATTGTAATCTCTTTGTTTCCCTTCGTAACGTTTTGGTACCACCGAAATGAGCGATCGGTCCCACCAAGATTGCAATGTAAACTCTCTATTTCCTTTTCGTAATTTTTCGGTCTCGCCGAAATGAGTGAACCGGTCCCACCAAGTTTACCCCTCCAACTCTCTGGTTAGCTTATTACCAAAATCGCTCCCACCGAGTTTGTGTAATCGGTCTCACCGAGATTACATTATGCCCTAAACCCTAACCATATCGGTCCTACCGAGTTGCATGTCGGTCCCACCGAAAATCCTAACGGTCACTAGATTTGCTGAATCGCTCAGACCGAGTTTCTCAATTCGGTCCCACCGAGTTTGGCAAGTTGTGTGTAATGGTTAGATTTTGTGTGGAGGCTATATATACCCCTCCACCTCCTCTTCATTCATGGAGAGAGCCATCAGAACGAACCTACACTTCCAGCATACATTTTCTGAGAGAGAACCACCTACTCATGTGTTGAGACCAAGATATTCCATTCCTACCATATGAATCTTGATCTCTAGCCTTCCCCAAGTTGCTTTCTACTCAAATCTTCTTTCCACCAAATCCAAATCCTGTGAGAGAGAGTTGAGTGTTGGGGATACTATCAGTTGAAGCACAAGAGCAAGGAGTTCATCATCAAGACACCATTTGTTACTTCTTGGAGAGTGGTGTCTCCTAGATTGGCTAGGTGTCACTTGGGAGCCTCCGACAAGATTGTGGAGTTGAACCAAGGAGTTTGTAAGGGCAAGGAGATCGCCTACTTCGTGAAGATCTACCGCTAGTGAGGCAAGTCCTTCGTGGGCGACGACCATGGTGGGATAGACAAGGTTGCTTCTTCGTGGACCCTTCGTGGGTGGAGCCCTCCGTGGACTCGCGCAACCGTTACCCTTCGTGGGTTGAAGTCTCCATCAACGTGGATGTACGATAGCACCACCTATCGGAACCACGACAAAAACATCCATGTCTCCAATTGCGTTTGAATTCTCCAAACCCTTCCCTTTACATTCTTGCAAGTTGCATGCTTTACTTTCCGCTGCTTATATACTCTTTGCATGCTTGCTTCAATTGTGTTGAGATTGCTTGACTTGTGCTAAGATAGCTAAATTCTGCCAAAGACTAAAATTGGGAAAAGGATAAGTTTTTATTTGGTCAAGTAGTCTAATCACCCCCCCTCTAGACATACTTTCAATCCTACAAGTGGTATCAGAGCCTTGGTCTCCATTTGCTTTGATTCCCATAGCTTTTGGTAGTCATAGCCTTGGTTTCACAACCTAGGAGAGTATGGCGCCTAGCGAGGGAAACCATCACCGTAGAGGTCCTTACTTTGATGGTACTAATTTTGCTAGTTGGAAGCATAAGATAAAAATGCATATTCTTGAACATAACCCCGCCGTTTGGGCTATTGTGTGTATTGGCTTGCAAGGTGAATTCTTTGATGGGAGAGAACCGAACCGTGAGGCTAGCGCGGAAGAGTTGAAGATGCTGCAATACAACGCTCAAGCTTGTGATATCCTCTTCAACGGATTGTGCCCCAAAGAATTCAACAAAATCAGCCGTCTTGAGAATGCAAAGGAAATTTGGGATACTTTGATTGATATGCACGAAGGTACCGACTCCATCAAGGAATCCAAGTTGGATGTGCTTCAAAGTCAGCTTGACTAGTTCAAAATGAAGGATGGTGAAGGTGTCGCTGAAATGTACTCTAGGCTTGCTCTTATCACAAATGAGATTGCCGGCTTAGGAAGTGAAGAGATGACCGACACATTCATCATCAAGAAGATCCTAAGAGCTTTGGACGGGAAGTATGATACCATGTGCACATTGATCCAAATGATGCCCAATTACAAAGATCTCAAGCCAACGGAAGTCATTGGAAGAATTGTTGCTCATGAGATGTCACTCAAGGATAAGGAGGAGCTCCACAACAAGTCAAGTGGTGCTTACAACAAACCTTCAATGAAGATTTGAGCCTAATGGTGAAGAACTTCAACAAGTTTTACAAGAGTAGAAGCAAAGAGAGAAGCTCCAAGTCAAGGTCCTACAATCACAAAAGATCTTCTAGTCGAGAGCGAAATTGTTACAATTGTGGAAGACCCGGACACTATTCCAACGAGTGTACGGCACCCTACAAAAGAAGAGAAAAATCACCTAAGAGGAGAAGCACAAGAGAGGAATCACCACCAAGAGAGAGAAGGAGTAGAGATGATCGTTATGAACGAAGAACATCCCGGAGAAGCAAGGATTCGGAAAGGAAGGACAAGTCATCGAGGAGCTACACAAAACAAAGACATCAAGCTCATGTCGGTGAATGGGTATCCGACTCTGACTCTGACAATCACTCCGAGAGAAGCTATCACTCTGACTCCGAATATACTCAAGATGAAGGTGTTGCCGGTCTAGCACTTGTGTCAACCAACTCCTACGACATATTTGATTCACCAAATGAAGGACTTGGAAGATGCTTCATGGCTAAAGGCCCAAAGGTATCACACCCCGAGTATGTTGATTTCAATAGTGATGAAGATGACTTGCTAGGTGATGATGATTTACTTGTTGACAACTCTAGTGATGAATACTATGATGAAACGTCAATTAATCATGCTAATCAAGATAAAATGAATGACAATGATAAGGAGAAGGTTGAGCTTCTAACTAATGAACTAAACACTCTTAAGTTAGCTCATGAAACTAAGACCATCGAGAACTTTTAAGGACTCATGAGAAGTTACGCTTTGAAAAGCTCAACCTTGAGCAAGAGCATGAGTTCTTAAAAGCAATCAACGATGATCTTCATAAGAAAAGTTCTTCTTACATTGCCAAGCGTTTACTTTTATCTACTTACATGCCTCAAGTCAAGTCTAGTAACAAGAACAAGAAGGATTCTTCCTCTAGTAGTAACAATAATCATGCAAAATCCAATGTTGTTGCTTATAGTAGTTCTCTTGATTCCACTAATGTTTCTCTTAGCCAAGTTACACTTGAGCAAGAAAATAGCTTATTGAAGGGAATTATAGAGAAATGTGTTTACAAGAGCCTTGCCGGGAGTAAACAATTCGAGGAAATTGTACGCAAGCAAGGAAGGCACCGGAAGAACCAAGGTGTTGGTTTTGAACGAAAGTTCAATGCTAATGGAGTTGAGTGGGAAGAAGATCAATACCCCAAGACAAAGTTTGTTCCTCAACAAGAGAAGTATGATCCTACTTCCTTCGAAGGGACACAAGCTCAAGATGATCTTCCACCACAAGACCACAAGCAAAAAGGCAAGGATAAGCTTCAAGAGGAGATTGATGCATTTGAAGAAGCTCCTAAGGCCTTGGTCAAGTGGGTTCCCAAGACTACATCAAATTCTACTTCATCAAGTACGACTACAACTCCAAGGATTCCCATCAAGATGATGTGGATCCCGAAGAAGAAGAACTAGAGAGTTCTTGAGGGTGACTCTGCCAATATATTTCACTCATATCATTTTGGCAAGAACAAGTGCAATCAACTTCCACATCTTGCACTAGTTCAAGGAGTAACAAATCCTCTTGTTGGTAAGACAACGGACAAGGTAACCTAATGCTTTCATAGACATCATCTTATGTGTGCATCACTCTATGTCTATGGATATCCTTGTTTGTTCCTTGTGGGACTAACCCGTGTAGGTATTGAAAGTGCAACTCACTCCAAAGGATTGCTCCAAATGATCTACATCAACATTGAGCATCCACATCTTCAACACCTACATGAAGTCATCGTCGACAAAACCCAAGGTTAGTTCATCCCTCTTAAGGGGGGATCTCACATCTAGGGGGAGCTTTACTCTAAGAATTGAGTCAAAGGAACTCTAATGGTGTGAACACAACAATGCATTATGTAAAAATGGTAACCCACTTGTGCTTAAACGATGAGTATGACCTATGATCAAATGTTCTCATTTGACTCCTAAGTCAATATACTCATATATAGATGACCTAGTCATCGCCAATTGCTTGATAGATGCTAGAATTGGTTGTGCATGCTTTGCCACATATTTCATTTGCCATTTTATTGTGTGAGCATGTTGGTTGCATATTTTACTCATTCGAGGACATCCACTTGTTGTTTTGATTGTTTGGCTCCTTTTTCTTTTCCCAAGTGGATGGACAAGAATGCCTAAGAACCTTCTCTAGCTATCTATGCTTTTCTTGTCTCAAACTCTATTCATGCTACATCACAAAATTTGATCAAGTCAGATTCGAACCACTCTGTGTGAGGAGCACTCGGAGTCCCCAATTCGTCATGGACTTAAACTTCCAACACTTCTTTGTGTGTTTCGGTCTGACCGATTCTTCCATTTCGGTCATACCGAGATCACTAAGTCGATCTAGGTTTTCAATCTCGGTGCAACCGATTTGAACTTTTCGATCACACCGAGTTGCTATAACTGCCTGCAGTTATGCATCTCGGTGCCACCGAGTTGTTCCACTCGGTAACACCGACAGGGTCAGGGTATATATATCCACGGGTCAAAATTTTGGAAATTTCTCCGAACTCTTTTGCCCGTGCTCAGCCTGCTCTGCCTCCCTGGGTCTCCGGATCGGCCTCCTCGTCATCAGCTGCCTCCCGCCGCTGGTCTCCGCCGCCGTCAACGAAATTTGTCTCCGCCGTTGCCGCCGTAGCAAGTCCATCGCCGAACTAGGGTATGGACTTGATCTTTGTGCTATTCCAAACTCTGAATTCCTAGCACATTGTTTTTCCATTAATCTTGCCACGATTGAGATCATATTATCCACCGAAAACACTCCATAGATTAGATGTGCATTGAAAATTTAGGGTTAGGTTTCCGCCGAAACCATCTCAGACCCACCGAGTTGTAGAACTCGGTTCCACTGATTCGGCTAATGCCATTGCACATGTGATTCTCGGTCTGACCGAGAATTGCAAATCGGTGTGACCGAATTCAGGACTTTGTGAAACCTAGCAGTCTCGGTGCCACCGAACTGTGACTCGGTCTGATCAAGTTCACTAGTTTAGGTTCCAAAAGCTGCTTCGGTATCACCGAGTTCGTAAATCGGTAGATCCGAAATGCTTTCTGTGGAAAAACTAAAACTAAGTTTTTGACTCATTCTTTTGCAAAAACCTCTGTATTTTGTGATGCTCATCTACTCTACCTCATCTATATCTATTCACAGGGTCTTCTGTTAGTGTTTGCAACATGTCTGATCAAAGTGACAGTCAGAACAAGTCTGAGGAGTAGGTTCAGATGAGTAAGGGCACTAGTCCCTCTAGCAGCTATGATGAGGGTAGCAGGAGCACACCCAACAACTTACCCAAGGTAGCCACCAGGGCCAGAAAGAAGAGAACCTTAGATTATGAGGATGAAGACTATGTGGCTGTTGAGGATGAGGCCACTTCCAAGAAGAAGGTGCTCAAGAAGGAGTATGGCATAGCTGCTGCCACTAAGCCTGGTATGAAGACCAAAGCACCTGCAAAGAGAATTCCCATGTCTAAAGCCAGAGCCTCTACTCAAGTACCTTTGGAATCTGAACCCAAAGAGGCTGCTGTAGAAGGGAAGAAGAGGAAGGAATGGGTCAAGAAGACCATGGCCAGGGTTGTTGGAAAGCCTTCCATGATGGAAGAAGAAGAAGAGGAAGAGGTTGCTGCACTAGCACCCAAAGCTCAAAAGCTTATGGGTGATGCCATCAGGTCAGGGGCTGCTTCATCAAAGCCCAAAGAAGCTCCTAAGGCAGCTGCTCCAAAGCCCAAATCTGCACCCAAGAGGAATACAAGGAACATTCCTGCTAGAGAGAAGAACAAGGCCCAGTGCCTGAAGCTGCTGTTGAAGAAGAAGATGATGAGGAACATGTCTTGAGAAAGTTGAAGCCCAAAATTCCAGATCAAAATGATGTTCACCCTGTAGCTGAGGATATGAAGCTGAGGAAGGATGCAAGTCTCAGGCAGTGGAGATTGACTGATCCCTATGCAGTCAGGAGGAGAACTGCTGTGGACTACAGGTTCCATACAACGGAATAGCAGGACTTCTATGAGACAGTGCTGCTTGACAAGAAGCCTATAGTCTGTGATATGAGATGGGTAGACTGGGAGTACATCAGGAAGAATGAAGAGCATTATCCAGGGGTGTATGACAGTTTCAATGCTTGTGGAGTGGATGACTTTGTTGGGCAGAAGCTCACAAAGTGGAACGATGAGCTTATTATGCAGTTCTACTCCACAGCTCACTTCTACCCAGATGGAAAGATTGTCTGGATGTCTGAAGGTACTAGGTACCAATCATCAGTTGAAGAATGGGCAAAGTTGATCAATGCACCTAAGGAAAATGAGGATGACTTGGATGTCTAGGCCAAGAAGAAGAAGGATCACAACTCCATGGCACACACGTACAGAGAGATCCCAGATGCTGCTGTTGAGACACACAAGTTTGGATCAGTACATTACCTTCTGTCAGGATTGCCAACAGTCAACTGGATCCTCAGGCACACTCTTTTGCCTAAGTCTGGAGATCACAAGATGATCAGAGGCCATGCCATCAACCTACTTCAAATATTTGACGTGCCTCAGAAGTTCAAGGTCATGAGCCTCATAGTGGAAACTATCAAGAGGACAGCTGCAGATCATAAGAGAAGTTGTGGATATGCCCCACAAATCCAGGAGCTAATCAACTCCAAGATGGGCATAGACACATACCTCTTGGACAAGGAACACATGCCCATCTATCCATATTTTCAGGACAACACAGTGGTAATGGATGAAGATGAACCATCTTCTGTGCAAGCACAAGCAAAGAAGGAGAAGGCAAGGACTGAAAAGGCTGCAAAGATGCCAACCATTGATGAGGCATCTCAGTACTTCTTGACGAGCAAGAAGGATCAACTTGGCTACTTGATTGCCTCCGCTCTGAGGATTGAGAAGGGACTGGCCACCCTGACTCAAAACCAGGAGAGGCTGGAGAGGATCATGGAGCAGAAGTTCTATGACTTGGATGTGAAAGTCACTGAGAGACAGTCAGTTGTTGAGCAACTTCAGGATGACATGCAGGAGAGGAAGGGCAAGACCACTACTGATGCTTTTGCCAGAGTGCCCAGGAGCTAGAGATCAGCTGCAGTGCCTGTTCCAGACACCATAGCCACTTCATCGGCACCAACTACAGCTTGTGTGCAACCAGCTCCAGCACCTACTCCACCAGCTCCATCCACATCAACTGAAGTCTTCGTCCAAGGAGCCATCTCTACACCACCACCTGAAGACCAAGCCTGAGAGTCGATTTAGTGCTATGCATTTTCTATGAACTTTTTGGTAACTTGTTGCCAAAGGGGCAGAAAAATGTAT